>JAVQJS010010403.1:0-13424 GCA_036024795.1 Galaxias rostratus | reverse complement strand
GACAGAGAGAGAGAGAGAGAGAGAGAGAGAGAGAGAGAGAGAGAGAGAGAGAGAGAGAGAGAGAGAGAGACAGACACACACACAAACAGACAGCCACTTGTAAAATGCTGTATTTGGCTAGTTTCTGTCATGTGAGAGTGAAGGTTGGTGGAGATTGCTTCGGTATTCTTTCCCTCAATTATATAACTCTATGCTGTGCAATGCATCAGCAAAACTCAGCGACTCACGCAAGACCTTTTTTTTTTTTGATTCCTCCTAATTTCATGGGGCATGCGGCTAGGAGCCAGACAAGCTTTTAGATGGGTTGCTGAACAGGATGAGGAAAGGATATGTTTTTCTCCTCTATGAAAAAATGAGTTGCAACTCTTGCCGTGAGGGAGTTTCTGCCTCTGCGACCTGTAGGATGCCATTAGGTTCCTCATAATGAACATTCCCAGAGAGTGCAAACACAGACACACATATAAATATCCCTTCAAACAAAACAAATAGAGATGCATACATAGTGCTTACCTCGCACGCATGCACACATAGACGTTGTTATATTGCCGGGTTTGAGATGATTATACTCTGGTCATACTAATTAATCTCTCAAACGCTCCCTCAGTGTGTCTCCCTTAGAGTTTCACACATAGCCGCACACACACACACACACACACACACACACACACACACACACACACATACACAACATATCCACACGTCCAAACATGTAAACACACACACACACACACACACACACACTTCCCAAAATAAAAACCATCACATCTGCTGCCAAGCTCCCACTGGGCTGTATATTGCTGCCCTCAAACACCTCTGTCTTTCAGAGCGGAGGGACCTGACGTCACGTTGAACCCCAAGGCACCCAGACTCACATTGTTCACAGCCACATTAGCAGAGTGGCACACGAGGTAGGACACGCTGTTGCTATTACTTCTTGAAGAGCCGCATTTTGGTTCTTATTTCGTATGAGAGTACGGAGGAGAGGAGGCTACCTTGAATATTTTCTGTGTTACGGTTCACTGATAATGACCCACACGCTCACTTATCTTCTGTTAGGGGGTCCCATTTTGTCACGTGGCTAGAAGGCACACACGCAAGTGCTAGGAAAATCTAGTGGAAGAGCAACAAATTGGACGTGACAATTAAAAAAAAGGAGTAGTCACAATCTCCTTCCCTATGAGGTCACAAAGGAACAAAGAGGAGGGTCTCTCTTTCTTTCTCTCTCTCTCTCTCTCTCTCTCTCTCTCTCTCTCTCTCTCTCTCTCTTTCTCTCTCTCTCACTTTCCTTCTTTCTCTCTCTCCTCCCTGACTGTTAACAGATGGTGAACCAGTGTGTGTGTTCCACCGTTTCTCTTTTAGAGCGGAGCCCGCTGTGTTGGGGTCGCTCACTCCTTCCCTCTTTTCCACTATCCAGTCCCTCGCTCCATCTTACAGTCATACCCTCTCTATTTCTATCTCTGTGTCTATTTTCTTCCCTCCCCCCCATCTCCCCCCCCCCCCCCCTCTCTCTGTGTCTGATCTAAGCCATATTTAGGGTGCCTGGGCTACTGAGGCGTGGTACATGGTAGATGTCAGTGTGCTATAATCAGACTAGCGGCTCTGGAAATTGGCTCGGGTCCACGGGTCAGTGTTGGGTTAGCGCTGGCCACTGTCAGGGCAAAGCGAACATACAGCTCATTGCAACTAGTAACTCCTTATTAAAGATGACAAGGCGGACACAGTCCACTGGCTCGCAGACCAAGGGGAGAGCGGAATCTGTCACTCTCACCACAGGCAATTATCCGGGGAGAATCAGCAAGATCTACATTTGCAATTCATCACTGCGTTTAACGCCCACATTAATAACTAATATATGCTTCTATCTAATGACTATTACGCACTGCGGGAGGGAAGGAGCGAGGTGGGGGACGGGAAAAGGAAAGCACAAGAAGAAAAGAGGCGGCGCTAATCAATCGAGGATTTCGTCTAGCCAGTTATCAATTATCGATAGGGGATGGGGACACATGGGATGACATAGCCACGGGGAGCGCAGTGGGGCATAATCCACTGTAGGGACGATGATTGCTAAGATGACAATTAGGTTGATCGATGTCACTGCACACACACACAAACTGTATTGCGGGCCCAGAGCTCTATATAGCTGGTGCTGCCCACACACAAAGCCTTGGATTAGGTTTCTACACAGGATAACCAAAGCAGCTTCTTAAGCGGCGTGTGCGAGTAAAGACGAAGGAGAGTCGCGCGGCCCTTTGGCCACACACACACACAGCCGCACTTCCCCAACAAACACCTCAACTTGACCATGACAAAATCTCCACCATCGCCTCTGCGACCAAGGGAGAGAAGAAGAGAGAGGAAAGAAAGTGGAAAGTTGTGGGCGTAGGGAATACATTTGATCAACCTTAAGAAACAGTAGAAATAAGCGCTAATTTCTCCAGGCCCCGGGCAGGTCTTTCGTCCACTCTCTATCTCTATCTCTCTCTCTCTCTCTCGCTCTCTCTCTCTCTCTTTCTCTCTTTCTCTCTCTCTTTCTCTCTCTCTCTCTCTCTCTCTCTCTCTCTTTCTCTGTTCTTTCTCACTCTGTTTCTCTCTGCTTGATATACATCACAGGCAGTTAGTAGATGATTTTAGAGCATTCACATAGTGAGTTTGACCAAAAGAAGCCAAAGAAAATGTGCACATTAGTTAGTCGGCAATCACATTTCTGTCACTACTCCCCAGCGAGCAGAAACACTAGTAATACGATGTAGGCGTTTTCATAATAACATTATATTCAAAATAAAGCGGCTTATGTGTAGTATGAAGAGTAATTAATTAAGTACATTCTGTTTCTAAAACCAGAATTACTGGTTTGATGCTGTACTACATAAAAACATAAAACATAGATGTAAAAACATAAAAAGAAGGAAAAGGAAGGAAAGTATACGACCAAGAAATGTAAAAACATAAAAACAAAATTCTAAAGAAAGGACCTTAAAAAAAGTGTGTTTTTATGCTGATGTTATGTATCCTTCCACCACGCCACAAGAGAACAGGGCATAGAATCCACTAGAACCTCAGAGTGCATAAGATAGAAAGACCCTTCAGCTGGGGATGTTTGATGGTGCTCACAGGAGCCTCCTGCCAGGAGGGGGGTGCTTACAGTCCCAGATGTGATGAAAATGAGCCCTGATTAAAAGCTGTTTAGCTCCCTCTAAAAGATCGACCATAAACTTCTGACAAATTGAAAAACTGCAGGAGTGTGTTTATGTCCGTATGTTGCTTAGGAATGACAGCTTGTCACCAGTCCGGTCTTCAATGGTAATGGTCAACGAGTAAAATCAAGAGTAGGCCTTCCACCAGGAAGTATTCTGACACCATTTTCCTCCTTGTATTCAACATTGAATTCTAAACAGGTTGACGCCTACACAGCTCACACTATGCATCAAAATCATATATTTCTTTGTCTCCACACTGCTCCCGAGACCCCCAACAAGAGAGCCAGAGCAGACCGCCTCATCCAATGAAAACACCCACAGAAAGAAACAAGCACGCACAAGATACCACGCAGAACATCCCACACACTCCATATACATTGCACTCACTGAAGTTACAATTTTCAGCTTAAGGCTGAGCTGAGTTTCTCTGCCATGGTTAAACTTTCTTTCCCTTATACATTTTCACTCTTTCCTCGCGTGAACCCATTAACCTGCGCACACCCACGGACACGAGTAATCGCACCGGTGAATGCCTCAACCCGTGGACGATTATTTTAATTATACTGTCACTTCCTCCGCCAATGGTACACACTTATTGAATCGATAGAACAGATAAACTCAATCAACGATAACCATACTAATACAGTGCAATAGTATTTAAATAACTAAGCTTTCCTTGCTGTCTTAACACTTTTTCATCATAAGAGTCTACTTTATCTTAAAAGAAAGATTTGAATGTTTTTCTCACAAGATTATGACCTGTCTCTTTTTCTTCCAGACGTTTTACCCATTGCAGTCAATCGAAATACATTATATTCTTTAGGTCTATACTACCAAAATGACAAATATGCAACTAGTTATGTCAACAGCGACACACCATTACATTTAGCTTAGGCCACGCTGACCCTCCCCAATCGGTGGTTCATAGGGAGTAGGGGTGGTGGTGAAGGGGTGGGTAGGTGGGTGGAGCAACGTGAACCACAACATAGAACTCACTTCCTGCGGATGGTGGAGCTGGTGTTGGTGTCGGTGCTATCGGTACGCTCCGGCCGCTCTCGTTCGCCTACCGAGCTGCAGGACATGCCTCGGGTCAGCCGGGTGTGGCTCCTCCTCTCCCTGCTGGGCACGGGGGCGGGCCCCACCACAGCCGCCGATACCGCGACCACCGCAGGGGTCACCACCGTCGTTCCACCGCCGCAGCCGCCACCGGCCCCGCTGCCAGGGTGGATGGGGAGCGTGAGCGGCTGGCTGCCGTGGCTGTTGTGGTTCTGCTCTGGGATGTCGGCGTTGCTGCTGCCGGGGCCGGGGCCAGGTCCGGGGGTCTGAGGGGTGGCACGTTCCAGCCTCAGGCCCTGGTTCTCCTGGCTGACTCGGTCCAGTTGGCCCTCCAGCTCCTCGATGCGTCGACGCTGGCTCTCCAGCAGCTTGGCCTGGCTCTCGATGATGTTGTTGAGCTCCAGGAGGTACTCCACGGCCCGGTTGGGGCTCTCGGGGCTCGACTCCATGGCAACGGGCCTGGGTCACCCAGCAACCAAGAGCCCGGAAACACCAAATCCAACCCCCCCACCAACCTTGATGAGTGGGGGGGGTGGGAGGGATGAACAGGGGGAGCTGGGGGAGATTCAAAAATTGGGGGGGTTTCAAAGAAGGGTTTTAAATTGAGGAGGTGTCAAAAATTTGGATTTCCGTTGGATTACATGTCCTGGAATCTCACAACTGAATATTATGGTAGGTTATATATTGTCAGTGTCTTCTTCCATTGGAGATATAACTATACCAGGAGAATGGTTCAATGCTCCAGATCAGGGTAATGTTACAACTGAGAAGGATTAGCTGAACATTTAAAGTCTTAGTGTTCTGCATCTTAAAAATCAAAATGAGAGATGGATCAGTTCAGAAATGAAAGAGGGAGAAGGAGAAAGGTAATAAAGGGCCAGCATTTGGGCCGTTTTGAGGGAAATCTATAATCAATAACAGAGTAGGCATGATGGAAAAAAAAGAATGTATCACTAAAAACACAGTGAAGAACAATACAGTCTGGAATCATAAAGATTGAAATAAGTGATCAAAGCATCCTCCACACAACTGACTCTTGCCATAGCACCCTCCGAATAACCTTAAACCAAACGTTTCATCATCCAACTTTGATTTCATCAGAAGAGAAAGGCAGCTGTTTTTCCAAGACAAATTGATCACACAGAATATCGACAGAAGCAGGGAGGGGGAAGAGGGGGCACACCGAAAAATATCACTAAGGGTCCTCTACTAATTAGTGGGCATGGTCCAATTTTACATAATATAGAAAATTCCATCTTCCCCTCCCACGCAGATGATCCCAAAAAACTGTCATTGTCGATTTCACCCCATGACTAAACCTGGGCTGCAATAGACAAAGTAGACACCATAGACAACTGGTTCAGTTCATGGTTGAGGTCCAAATCCTCTCCCGTGCCCTGTTCAATCCACATTCGGGTACCTTGAATTGAATTCGTTTGCCGAAGTGCTTGTCCAAAGGAGTGCAGTTATTTACTCCACGTCACGCATCCATCACAAACATAATCTGAATTTGAGCGTTCTTACAAATAATTGGATAGTCCAACTTGTAAACAAGAGAATTTTGCAAGTCCAAAATTCTCAAATATGCGTAATTACTTACTCTTGAGTGTTGGAAATGCACGTCGCTGATCCGGTGGAAACATTTAATACACTATCCGGTTTACCCTTTTGTTTCCCAACGGCTAATATCCGATTGCATAAATGCTTTGTCAGACAGATTTTTTTATGTACATACATGTATATTCAAAAGTAATCCATAAAGGAAGATAACGCTCAGTATTTTCTCGCAACACGGCAATACATACGATTGAGTGGACTCCTTAGCATCTCTGAACAGCAACTCCTTTGCGTCGCCGAACTGCAATGTGCGCGCGCTGTTCATGAGCGCTCTTGAGAAGGGTGCGCATCAGAAGCGCTCGTGAAGGCAACAGTAGACAATTATTAAAATACATGCCTTTGGAAAACAACTGGAAATGTACTTATCAGTTGGCATACCACGATTCCCAAGATTGTTTGGTATGACAAAATAATTAGATAACTTGAAGAGTAAAAACAGTTGGCTTGTTTTTACCGATTTATTTTTGGTGCATGTCATGGTACAACATTTTTTAGACCACCATAATTGGATGTTCTTTCGAGTAAATTGTAAATTGAATTGCTTGAATTCGTAGGGCTGAACGTGTCGTATTTTTTGTAGATTAGATTACCTAACTAAGCCTCTCGTTGCCTTAAATCACAATTTGAACTGAGACCCAGGGTGCATAGAAAAATGTACTCTGCTTGGAACACTCAAACAACTGTCTTGTTTTCTCCACTTCGGTTATTTCTTGATTTTAGAGTAGCTACGGTGCTAATATTAGACAATGCAAGTGGTGGTCCGACTGGTCCCTATGGTCAAATGTGAAATCCATGCTTTTTCAAAAGAGCAGGTTCAATTATTCATTTGAAACAAAAGGTCCAGGCGCTATCCCTTCAGTATTTCCTTTGCAGCCACGAATCCACTTACTTTTTGCTTCATTTCAATACACTCTGAAGAAGTCTTCATCATTTTATTTTACATCTCTTTGCAACTGTGCAAATCATCATTACACACCACCTTTTAAGAGCCCCTCAAGCTTGGTTTACGTAAGCTATTGTGACTCAGTTAGGCTATCTGTGATGAACATGGTCAAGAGTGTTTGAGAGTGAAGGACTTTATTTCCTCATGTTATGTGCCATTAAAACGACCACTCGTATGCCGCCACACATAGAGAAGCAGCGGGTATTTAAATAAGTACTCATCACAATCATTCTTCCAGTTCCCTCAACCCATGTATTCAAGTTGGTAACCTTTTGCTGCCATCTGCTGTATGTAGTTTATATCTGGTAAGCGAATATGCTCTTGCAGTGTGACGATTACATAAAATCAGAAGACAATGACAAGACAAGACTATTCAACCAAATAGTAGTTTATTAGCAGTTTATCTCAGTTTATATGCATTTAGGAATATATTCTTTAAGAAATTACAACCTAAAAAAATATTATCAAACATTAGAAATAAGTCTCATCTATAGAGCCTTTATATGTTTGTATTGACACACACACATGTATGCATGTATGTATGTATGCATGCAACAAAAACGGTTCTAATGGGTCAGGTGGCATTGGATTCCCTGTCACCAGCCTGATGTCAATTGTCAGTTTGTAGTGGTGATAAGAAACAAATTTGCATGGCATCTTGAGCAATTAATTGCTCTGTACCAAATTATTAAAAAAAACTTTACATTGACCTAAATGAGTGGCAATTAAAACTAAAGCAGATTTGATCTGATTATGGCATATAACAACCAACAGAATGACCTATTCCATCACTTACTGGCATTCTATTGCCATGTTTTGTGATCAACGACAGAGAACCCTCCAGAACTCTGAAACACAGTCATAATTATATTCTTTAGGCCAGGGAACAGGAGCATCCTAGATTTTCTACTGATCTGATGATTTAAAAACACTATCATGAAACCTGAGAAATTTAAATTGTTATACAAAAATAACATACATCTTACAATTTAGTCACGTTGAAATTATCATCCTAAACTTCCGTATGATTAATAGAATGGAATAATATGCTTTGGAATTTGGAATAAAATGTTCTCATCAAAGACATTATAGGTTCTTTAGAGTATCATTATATGTGTAGAAATTAAATAGAATATTAGAGATTTGGACCTCAGGCAGCATAGTTGTAATGGTATGCACACCCACATACATCACAGGCAGAGTTTAGAAAAATATGGGGTCAGGACAATAATGTGTTTATGTTTCCAAGGCAACTGTATGTGGCACAAAAGAGCACAACACTTTTTAACAGTGTTCTTGTTCTTATGTTGGACACACAACATGAGCACAACAGTAAATTGAAAAGCATCGTTTTGGCAAATGTTCCGTTTGTTTCCGGAGGTTTCACACAGGCCATGATAAAATATTTGTTACAGGAAAACAAATACATTAAATAATTCTCCATCTGTTACAGTTAATATTCGGTACTTTCATAATAGGTAGAGTTCCTTTAGCATCACATGTTACAGTAAATAAATATTAACATATATATGTTGGTGTCTTATTAGAATATATAGTATTACATTACCAATATACAAATTCAAGCTTAAATGAATTTATTAGTATTTAACACACTATTTACAATAAGTTTTGTCAATCTTTTTTATACATATATGCACATTAGATATACAGCTAACTCTGGTGGAGGAATTTGTTTTATACTATTCACAATCAAACAGTCAGAAACCACTGGGAAATAGTGTGAGTCTGTGCAAGTGTAAGAATGGAGAAGAGAGGAGTGACTGTGTGCGTGTGTGTTTTTATTCACATCAAAAACACATCAACAGTCACATTATATCCTAACCTTGTGAAGCCAGGCAGTCTGGTTTCTTTGCTTTGTGTTGTGCCACCGTGCCAACGACTTGAAAGCCTGTACGAAGTTGGGTGAAGCTAAAATTCTCATAGGAGTACACTTCTTTGTTTTGATAACAATGGTCCAAAAAATAATGGTGCTGTAGATGTAGATGGCTTTTGACAGTGGGGACCTTTAGCAAAACAAATAATTGACAAATAAATGTATAAAAATGTTGACTTATCAGATTGCTGCAGTTTTATTGTCCAGTGGCCCGAGGTACAACTGAATGTTTATGTTGACTTTCTATGGTAGAGAGTGATAAAGAGGGAACAGCACACTCTCTCTTGCTCTCTCTCTTTCTCTCTCTTTCTTTCTCTTTCTCTAGGTGTGTGTGTGTGTGTGTGTGTGTGTGTGTGTATGTGTGTATGTGTGTGTGTGTGTGTGTGTGTGTGTTTTGTTTGCTTTTGCGCTCACATCGTTGCGATCACATCGTTCAGGGAGTAGAAAGGAGAAAGTTGTCCTAAACCAGGGTGTTGATTTTCCATCTGTAATGTTCACCAGAGGTGGATGGCACATTACTACACACAGAAACCCGATAAGAGCCTTGATGTAAATGAAGACTCGCTGACTGATGTTTCACAGGAGCACTTAGGAGACTTTCCTTAATGTGTTTTCCCCCCAGCAACGATTAACGTCAGTTACCATTTTTCATGATGACGTCGATTAAGAAATCAACCGTTGAAAAGGCACAAAGAATATATATGACTGTACAGTGAATGTGTAGAAAGACATTTAACTTATAATGACAAATAATAGCAACCACAAAACACTTCCTTAAACAATGTTCCCTACTCTGGTTGGGACAGTCAGGAGACGTCCTTTTTGCCTCCCCCTGGTTTTCTCTCTCCCCCGGGCAGGCCTTCCTCTTCCATGACCTGCGCCATCCTCTCTTTCCTGGGGGTGAGCCAGGGGCCTGGCAGCACGAGCAGCACCCTCTGCTGGTCATATCCCATGAGAGACAAGCCGGAGATGCTGGCGGCAGAGGCGCTGCCGTCAGAGCAGCTGCTGGTCCCTGACTCTGACTGGACGTCATCATGGTCTTCCTCAGTACGGAGGGACGGCGCGGAGGTGAGGAAGGAGAAGGGTCCCGCGTGTGACAACGAGGGGGAGGGCGACGCCGGAGCTGAGCGGCGTTTCAGTCTGTCTTCCGTCTCTCTCTCTCTCCCTTCATCCCCCTCTCTTTGGGCGTTTGCCCACGCCCACTCTCTCTCTCTTTCACTCTCATACAGTCTTTTTCTCTCACTTTGCTGCCATTTCTCTAACTCCTTCTCTCTCTCCATTGCTCTTCTGGCTCTATCTCTCTCTCTCTCGTCCTCCGAGTCTTGCTTAGGCGAGGGTCGTCGTTGGTTGGAACCAGGAATGGGTAGACTGGTAGGATGGGTTGGCTCCTCTCTGCGTTCAAACTCTTCTTCCTTTTCCTCACCAACTACCCGTCTATTCTTTACCTCCTCCTCTACAAAGACATCGTCAGACCCTTCCTCCTCGTCCTCCTCCCTTTCCGCTCTGTCCCTTCTCTCCGCCTCTATCCTTTCTCTGTCCTCCAGCAGCTCCGATTCCTGCCCCTGACTGCGCCTCCCCTCTATTTTCTTCCTGCTTCTTGCTTCCTGGTTGTTGCGGTTATGGATGGCATGTCTCTGTAAACTCTAGGATCTTTTTTTGTTCTGCCTCTTCCTCCTGCCTCCTCGCTTTCCATCCTCCTCTTCCTCTGGATCAGAAACATCCGGGCTCTCTCCCTCCGACTCCTCCGCTGACCCCTCACTCCTCCCTCTCCTTCCTTCCCTCCTCCTGTCTCTCCTCCTCTCTCTCCCACCGGAGGACCCTCTGGAGGACCCGACCATCCTCTTGGTGCGGGGGCTGCTGTGGGCCCTGCGCCGAGCTGGCTCTACTGCAGCCAAACCCGGGTGCACGGGGCTGTGTAGGGGTGAGGAGGAGGTGACTCGGCGCTCAGGGCCTGGCAGAAAGGAATGCGGGAGGTTAGGGAGGCAGGGAGGGAGGGAGGAAGAGAGGGAGGCAGGGGGAGAGAGTAAGAATAAGAAGGTAAGGGTCGGTGAGATTAAGAATGCTGCCAAGGATCATGTTGCCAGAGTTCACAGAATGCATCTCTCTGTTATCACGGCCACGTTTAAGTTTTGCAACAGCTGTTGCCATTACTTGTCCACTGAATGAATACAGTTTTGTTACAAAAACACAGTACATATTTGCAGTTGAATCATACTGTCAGTCCCATAGAAGGTTTAGGAAAGCATTACGAGCCATCTGATTTGATTGCAGATTACAGAAGTCCAAGGACAGACACAGAGGGATGTGGGTTAAATTTGGATTGCATCGTCAGAGACACACATTTAGAGTGGATTATGACTTGTGAGTCACAGACATAAGATTTGTTTTCATTGAGATCTCCCCATTTTGTTGAATGTGGCTGATGGGATTCTGAATTTAGACAGTTAACTATAAAGGTCTTAAGAGGAAAACTTCTACATTAAAAGTACATTCCGCAGTCTTAGAGCAAAGCATTTACTTTACGTGTCAATGGAACGGATATAAAACACAAACGACAACAGGTGTGTTGTACCAGGACTACAACAACAAACAACAGGAGTGGATGTGCCTGGCCACAGTGTGTAGAGAATGTAGAGACAGAAAAATGGGAGAACTAACTGGAACAATTACCAACCGCGTATTCTCTGTCCGCCCAATGACGTAGAAGCAAGGCTCGCCTAGCTTGGAGTTGGTCATACAAAGAGAGAGACTGGAGAGTTCCACTGAGAATAGGAAGAGAAAAAGACGACAGGAAAAGGAGAAGCAGGGCAAAGTTGAAGAGTGTGAAAAGTGAAAAGAAAAAAAAATGTGAAATGACAAAATGAAAGGAAGAAAAGGATAAGAGGGAATATTTTTTTTTAATCCAAATTAACATTGAAAGACAGAAGAGGACAGGTACAAAACCAACAAGAGAAGACAATTGTTAGTCGATAAACAGAAAAGGAGTCACAAGCCCAAACACCCAAGCTGCCTGTCAGTGGTTTGACAGTTGAAAAATAGTGTATTGCTTTCTGTTGTGAGACCTATTACTTCTCCTGTTCTCATCTTTTCATTCTTGGCAGATCTTTCAACACCGTTCCTCACAGAAAATTACTAACATCCTAGGGAGAACACTCATATCATGGGTGTTGCCCAGTGTTTCCCTATGCCTTCAAGATGCGAGTAAAACCATGTGAACCTAGCCACTTTGCAAACCCATCCAAAACTCCTACGGAAAATTTAGTTTTTTTTAAAAAGGCTGTTGCAAAACTACCTCATAGGGTCCTTCTCCCCCAGGGTCTTACCGTAGTCTGGGACGTAGCCGTTGCCTTTCTTCAGGACGAGGTGAATGCGATGGCCGCCTCGGCGGATCTGCTCCACTGCCTGGCTGTGGGTCATCCCGGCAGTGCTGTCTCCATTAATCTCTACAAGCTGGTCGCTCACCTGGAGCACGTCAGGATTTAAACATCTTAGAAACTACATAGACCGTGTGTGTGTGTGTGTGTGTGTCTGTTTTAGATTAAATGAACTGTATGGAGCCTAATCAATTGACTGTGTCTTTCGAAGACCATGCTTCAATCTCACCTCTCAAATGATTTTTTTTCAGCCACATAAATACGGACACAATTGAATATATATAAATACGTGCTGTTCACAGCCTCACACACACACATGGATGCATCGGTACCTGTATTTTATGGCTCCGTGAAGCAGGCCCCCCTTCCATCAGTCCCAGCACGTACAGGCCCATGTTGTACTCACTGCCCCCTCGCAGGCTGAAGCCAAACCCTGTGGGGCCACGGTCCAGGTTCACACTGTAATACCTAGAGTCATGCTGCAAGAGATGGAGGGACATTAGGTGTGTGGGTTATGAAAGACTGAGAATGAGGCTAGGGGATTTATTCATTGAGAAGGAGATACAAATGTCTGTGTTGCATCCTAGAAATAGATAGGAAACAGGTGACTGTTACTTGAGGTGTCAGCAGCTATCATGTCGGAATAACCAAAGACTGTGACTAGCTAGATACAGTAGTTGTTGTTTTTGTACATGCTTTGAATTGGGCCCTTCTTAGAGTTGCCTGAAGAATGAATGGACCTGTGATGCAGTTGCAGGAGAGCAGCATTCTTTATTGATGATCACATTTGGACAGAAACATCTCAAACTGGCAGCAGCAGCTACTGCAAAGTGCTTGGATAACTTGTGTGTTAACGCTCAGTGCTTGAGCAACTACTCCATGAATGAAATCAATATTCATTAACTCTTTCCTAACTATTTCTCAAAAAGAGAGAGCAACAGAGGGTGTCTGCAAGACATACAATCTTGTGGTCTCTGACACGCAGACACTCAGTCAGGGATGTTAAGTTGCTTCTGTACTCACCTTTGGTCGTGACCGGTGACCCTTCCGGTTTCTATGGTTGGGGTCAAATTCTGTGGACTCTGATAAGCTGGAGGAGTCTATGGAAAAGGATGAAGATGGTTTGAAGTTTTGATTTGGTGCAGTGCCATAGTATGTTGCTTAATTTTGTATAAGACTACTGGTCAACAGTATGTGCATGCATCCAATTGAAAATGCATGTATATGTGTGTATGAGCTTTTGTGTGTGTTTGGGCGTGTATGTTTGTGTTTGAGAGAGAAAGAGAGAGAGAAAGAGAGAGAGAGAGAGAGAGAGAGAGAGAGAGAGAGAGAGAGAGAGAGAG
>JAVQJS010010378.1:0-7500 GCA_036024795.1 Galaxias rostratus | reverse complement strand
GAGGGGAAACGTCAACGATAGCCTTAGTTCACTGATAGCCTTCAATGGCAGCACGATGGCTCACTGGTTAGTACTGTTGCCTCACAGCAGGAAGGTACTCTGGTTTCCTCCCTCCATCAAATGCCACATTCACCTACCAATGCCCTGACCAGTCACATACAATTCACCTTGTGGCGGTCTGTGTGTCCTATGTGTGTGAGCAAGACGTAATATGTTGGGTGAGCAAGTCTGGTGCAAATTGGCTGCCATGGTAGCACTCAGACTGAGTGTTGTGATTGATTGCTGTAGATCCAGTGTTCACCATATTGTGTAAAGCTTTGAGTATCTAGAAAAGAACATTTATCAGTATCATTTGGTGGGGTCACTGGAGTGGATTAAATCACTTATAAAACACATTGCACTAGATTATTGATAGGGACAATGCAGTGGTTGCTTGGCATGAGTAGGGGCATGTCTAAATCCTATACAGTGTTTATGTTGATCCCCATAATATTTGAAGAGCTAGGGAAGATAGCTGTAGGTTTAACTGCCTCAAATGGGTAACCTGCTGTCTATATACGGTAGTTTAGGAACGAGTAGAGTTAATCCCCTTATGTGTTTTTCTGTTAATTTGCAGTTGAGTGTTTGTAGGCAGTTTGGAAGTTGGACAGTTAGCCAATCTTGTTTTGTTTCTTTGATTTGACAATCTGCTTGTGTTCCTCTTCTCCAGTACATTTGATAATTTCACAATTGTTGTACTGTCACAGTTGTTAAATATAATTTGGCTGCACAATCAATACCACCTTGGGGCTTCTACTTATATACCGGTTTCGCACATTCATATCACACTCTGAACATCCCACGATTACGAACACGGTCTGTTGCGCTCCCCTCCATACTCCTAGCATCACCATCACAGAGGGTAGGTTAAAACTGGGTCTTATGTGCAAGAAGAAACAGCTTGTTTTTTTGCCTTGTCATGCTGTTGCGGCGATCCTAACCTACACATTCCAGATTATGATCTGTGATAAGCATAGTAAACTGTAAACACGTACTTAATAAAGGATTTATTTAGGTTATTGAGGTTGTTCATTGTTCTCCCTTTGGATTTGATAGCTGCAAAAAAGAATAGTTAACCACTATTAAATGTTAAAAAAAGATTACTCTTTTATTAAAGCTTTCTAAAATGTTAATCATGACAAGAGAGGACAGTGATTATAATCAAACTACATGCGTGTATATGAGCCTGTTATTAATAACACATGTAAGAATCATTTGGTTTGCATTGGTTGTTAATCAGATGCGTGACGTAGTTGGTGCTGCCACAGCCAGCCAGACGTACTACCGGACCTGCATGGACAACACTGTAAAGTACATGGCCTCCTACCGGATACCTAAGGATGTCCAAAACCGGGTCAAAACCTGGTACAACTACACTTTGCAGTCACAAGGCATGCTGGGTAAGGAGCTAGCCTTAGGGATATGTTTCTTTCAAAAGTAGGTTATTGTAAAAAGTATATACCCTGTTAAATGTTGATCTAGTTGATCTATCGTCTTTTTAATAAATATCTATTAGTTTCAGTTGAATATTTGGTTCCCATTTAGCTGTGGAAGCAATATTTGTTGTTCTCATTGTTGGAGATTGAGTCATATGGGGTGACCAAACAACTTTCTTTTCAGTTGAAATCATAAGGAAGTCGGCTCATATGTATTGGAGAATACTTTTTATATTTATTCAAAATGTCAATATGAAAAAGTTAGTAATGTATGTAGAACAGTGCCATTGAAAACTAGCTGTCTACCCAGGGCCACATGTCATTATCAATTCATAATAACAAAAGACTGTGCATTACACATCGCTTATCTGGAGGCCGGCGGTGGCAGCAGAGTATTCCAGACGTCCCTATTCCCAGCATCGCTTTCTAGATCCTCCAAGAGGCCTTCTAATCAGATGCCCGTATCACCTTATCTGGCTCCTTTCGACGTGAAGGAGCAGCAGCTCTACTCTAGCTCCCTCCGGATGGCAGAGTTCTTTACCCTATCCCTAAGGCTGAGCCCAGTCACCCTACAGAAAAAACAAATTTCAGCTGCTTGTACTCACAATCTTATTCTTTCGGTCACTACCCAAAACTCATGACCATTGGTGAGGGTTGGAACATAGACAACAGTCAATTGCGAGATTTGCCTTTCGGCTCAGCTCCTTCTCCACCGTGACAGTTCAAAGCGGTAGGATACAACGCCTGCATTACTGCTGATGCTGCACCAATCCGTCGGTCAATCTAATGCTTCATTTTTCTTTCACTCATGAACAAGAACCCAAGATACTTGAACTCCCTTGCTTGAGGCAGCATTCATTCCCAACCCAAAGAGAGCCCTCCACAGTTTCCCCCCTGGCCACACCCTGAGATTCTGTCCATGAAAATCACAAACAGAATTGCATTGCACTTGGCCCCAATGTCATTCCCCGTAGGTTGTGGGCCCATGGGGCGGCGGCTCCATTCTGTTTCTTCAGGTTGTTTCTGAACGGGCACCATGGGTCAAGGCCCGGTCACTAGATGCTCGCCGACGAGCATCTCCCCCGGGTTTGTTTCAGGGGATAGGCCTAGTTTCCCTCTTCCAGACAAGGTGTCACAATGCCGGTGGTTCCACTTAATTGGGTCTTTGTGAATTGCACTTAGTCCGGACCCTCCCCTTGGACCAATTTGCCATGGGAGACCCCACCAAGGGATACTGCTCCAGACAACACAGTTACCAGGGTCACAGGGACACTGAAACCCCGCCACCACGTTAAGGTGGCGATTCTTGGAGAGGAACAAGAAACTGTGTCAAACATAATCCATCCACAACAACTCAGTTTAAAAGGTCACAGTCAATACCACACACAAAATATAGAATTCATAATAAACAAAGCTTTGCTAAATTATCCAAGTCACTGCTGCCTAATGGACAATGTTCAATGTTTTCCCTTTTGATTAACGCTTTCTACGAGTGGGATACATGTTTCAAAACTATGCTATGTTTTAGGCAACAAGAAGGTTAAGCTAACATATGGTTGGATTTGGTGACTTACACAAGCAGCTCAGTAATCAGAATAACAAGTATGATAAAGAAATACTTTACATATCGTCAAAACATTTGTTTCAGATCTCCACAGAAACGCATCAAACGCATACTGTTTGCAATGTTAAAATTTACTTAAAGCACACCCTGCTTAACCCTGTGCAATTACATTAAAAGTCTGTGTTACATATAGCCCTTCTCTAGTTTGCCTTTTATGGCAGCCTTAGCAATAGCAACTTCACATTGTTCCCTCCAAACATATAATATGAGTGAGATGTAGGGAAAGCACATGAGCACACCGTTAGTTTGGTTAGTTAGTTATTTAGTGCAGCATGAAGTTTATAGCAATTTCTATTGTTTATTACCTTCCTGTATCATATCAGGAAATCAAATGCCCTGTGAGGAGACGTGCTCCATCTGCACCGTAGGCAATGTATTCAGCCTCTCAAAATCTTTGGAAGCTCAGCAATCACTAACCAACCGGAACAGTTGTTTAAAGCAGCCTACACACCTGTCAATCACCTCGAGGCAAATCACAGTTGTGGGAGCATTTTGACTTAGCGTTACCTAGCAAACTAGAATGTTTCAGCACGAAGGCATGTGATTTTATGTGACATAGGAAAGGAACAGGATGATTTAGAGACTAAGGACCTTGGCTACATTGACTTTTGTGCTTTCTTGCTAAACTTGCTAAAACTAAAACGACTACAAATTAAATACTGCACCCCTCAACGTTGTCTAATATATTGTGAAGAAGTGAAGATTAGTTTTGGTACGCAAAAATATAAACTGAGGTGAAGTAGTGTAATCTAAACTTTATTTAGGGGTTTTCAAAGCATGTATTGTGCAAATCTTTGTGTTTTGCACAATCCATTTTGTCTTTGCATAAATCATTAAATGCTATTGTTCTCTTCACAGATGAGCAGGAGCTTCTTATCCAGCTACCAGACAAGATGCGTTTGGACATTGCTGTAGATGTCAACTACTCCATTGTCAGCAAGGTTGCTCTTTTCCAGGTGGGTGCCAGAATAGAACTGATCTAGAATGACTTAGAACTGCAAATCTAGACTTAACATTGTAGAACTCCTCTGTATTTATCTCTTAGCTTATTAGGTTAAAGTGAGGGAGCTTTTTAAGACCTTGGAAGCAATGCAAATATGGTGTGAATTTTAGAACGTTCCGTTGCATGCTTTGGTCTCAGCTTTGTTTGGTTTAATCTCATCAACATTGGGTCTTTCTTGCAAAAACCCATTTGCAATGTCAGTCAAACAAAGTTGTTTTCATTCTTGTCAAAACTTGGCATCATTCTTATTATGGTTTGTTTGTAAAGTCAGTCAAACTAAAAGTTGAGAAATCGACCATAGGCTTGCTCCGTTAGTCAAAAGGTGTTCAATCAAGTCACAATTTGACAACTTGTTTTCCAAGTCAATCTAATCTGAATTCATTTTATTCCTACTGACCTCCAGAGGCCGTGCTTAAAACTTGATTGTAATATCCATCTTGTACATGTGTGGTTGAGTAATTATATTTGTGACCTGGAATGGCGTAGGCAAATATACCCCCTCAATAAAAACCCTCTCTGTTTTCTGTAGTGTTACAGTCGTGATTGTCTTCGGACCATTGAGTTGCTAACTAGTTGCTCCAGTGTGTATTTGCACCCAGTGTGTATATAACTCTTCTTTCCCAGAATTCCCTCCATGACAAAGCAAATGTGGTGCATGTCGCCCTCTGCTCCAATTGGCAGGGCATTAACTGTTTAGCGCATATTGCTTACGCCAAGCATTTTAGTACTTCATTGTGGCACCAGTTGTAACTTCCTTGAGCACGCCTCATCTTGCACCCAGCCATTATGTGTTTGAGATTAGTTGCTTCGCCACATGTTGGATCCTCACCCACCCATTGACTGAGATTTGTTGGTGTTGGCAGTCCATCAATAAAGTTAATTCTTTTGGATTCCATTCCCCACAAGTCCTTCCAGGAAATCTTCTTCAAAACCTTCCTACTTCAGCCGTCCCCCCTGTTTGGCTTGTGAGACAGTTTTAGCACTTCTTATCTGTTCTATAACTAATTTTCTTTGTTCCACAGAGGTTGCGTTTGACCATCTTGGTTTGCTTGTAATAAGTCCAAATCTTTGCCGTCCCTGTTGTACTTACCCCTACTATTTTCATATGTTTAAGGGCTGCATTTGCTTGCAAGATTCAATGTTTGTCCAGTTGCTAATGTTGAGATTAGATTGTTGCTTTTCTTACCATACTATCTCAGGATTACGTAAATGTAATTTCTAATCTCGCTTTATCTTATATCAATCATGACATGATGTTGGACTAGGTCAGGGCTGCCCCTTGTTACCAGTTCTGTTTGTGATCTTCATGGATAGAATTTCAAGGCATACCCATGGGGAGGAGAGTGTCCTGTTTGGGGACCTCAGAATTGCTTCTCTGCTTTTTGCAGATGATGTGGTTCTGTTGGCCTCAGAATGTGATTTTCAGCATGCGCTGGATCGGTTTGCAGCAGAGTGTGAACCGGTCGAGATGAGAGTCAGTGCCTCCAAGTATGAGGCCATGGTTTCTATCGGTAAACTATGGAGTTCCCTCTCTAGGTTGGGAATGTTAAGCTGCCTCAAGCAAGAGAGTTCAAGTATCTGGGGTTGTTGTTCACGAGTGAGGGGAAAATGGAGCGTAAGATTGACATGCGGACGTTGTGCCGGACCATTGTGGTGGAGGAGCTGAGCCGAAAGGCGAAACTCGCAATTTACCATTCGGTCTATGTTCCAACCCTTACCTATGGTCATGAGCTTCTGCTTCTTACCGAAGCAGATGAAATGTTGTGTGCTTAAGGACTAATTACAATAAAGGAAGTCATTTTTGGGTTTAGCTTTAGCCCTAAGTTTCTCAATATGTTTATTATGTAAGTGAATAAATAGTAGTAGGTAAATGACCCCAAGTTGAGAATAAACATAAAAGAAGCACAAAGGGTGCCTAAAAGGGACACCATATTCTGCAATAAATAAATGGTCTTGTTCAGTACATAGAAAGGCAACACATGCTGTTTCTGTGTTTTTGTTTCTTTCTAGGGCTGTGACAGACAGATGCTCTTTGACATGCTAAAGAGACTCCGTTCAGTGGTGTACCTGCCAGGAGACTATGTCTGCAAAAAGGTATGGTGAACAGCCAACTATAGACACACCCCTTTCTTAGGTCCTAGTTCTCTTTTAGATTAGTTAAAAAGCAGTACAATATTAAAGTAGTATTCTATTTTCTCTCCGTCTTTATATTCTCTTTTTCTGTCCCCATTCTCTGTCTCTCCCTGGATCAGGGTGAGGTGGGGCGTGAGATGTACATTATTAAAGCAGGGGAGGTTCAGGTGGTCGGGGGTCCTGATGGTAAAACGGTGTTTGTCACACTCGGTGCTGGCTCAGTCTTTGGTGAGATCAGGTCAGTGCATTGCACATCAAGCTCTTTTATTATTTGCCTATTATTCAATGTTCTGGCATCATCACAATTATTCTCTGTGTAATTATTCTGTGTAATTTCTTACGGGCAGCTTGCTGGCAGTAGGTGGAGGAAACCGGCGTACGGCCAACGTGATTGCTCATGGATTTGCAAATCTCTTCATCTTAAACAAGAAGGACCTGAATGAAATTCTGGTCCACTATCCAGAGTCTCAGAAGTTGCTGCGCAAGAAGGCAAGGTAAAGAAGGGCAAACAACATATAAAGGAGGGCAGGTCAAATGTTGAATCATGCACAACATGCATCATTATTTTGAAGAGTTGTTTAATTATAAATTGACATACCCCGTTTAGTTAATTGTGTCTTGAAAAATGTACAGCATATCAGAAGTTGCTAGTTTTGCTGGAGATATAGGTGTGCACAAGTGCTGAGGTGGGGAAAGAGAGAGAGTTAGAGCTCTATCATGTGCCAGAGATACAGTGGCTTGACCCCTGTAATAAAATTAGCTATTATTATATTTTGTGTTTAGTTTGAATGCCATTGTGCTAACAAACACTGATGCCTATTTAGCACTGTTCCTTTCTTGCCACTGCAGGAAGATGCTGACCAAAGACAAGAAGCCAGAGGCCAAGCCAGAGCCCAAAGTGCCCTCCCCAGTGGCTCCTCAGAGGGCAGAGACTCCCAGGCTGCTCAAGGCTGCTCTGGAGATGACAGAGAAGTCTTCAGGTCTCAGGGGAGTCCTGGCCAAGGTCAAGGAAAAGACTAACAAGTCCAACATTTCTCTGCAGGTGCATGATTTCTGGGATGTTTTTCATATGTTGTGCTGAGCTATAGGGTTTGAACATGTGCCTGTGTAAACAAAACATTATTCATTATCAGAATCACATTGAGAGCGGCACGGTGGCGCAGTGGTTAGCACTGTTGCCTCACAGTAAGAAGGTCCTGAGTTCGAATCCCACCTGAGGGCCTTTCTGTGTGGAGTTTGCTTGTTCTCCCCGTGTTAGCGTGGGT
>JAVQJS010010364.1:0-19321 GCA_036024795.1 Galaxias rostratus | reverse complement strand
TCAGACTGACTGTTTATGTGTCTGTTTCTTTATCTCTCTCTCTCTCTCTCTCTCTCTCTCTCTCTCTCTCTCTCTCTCTCTCTCTCTCTCTCTCTCTCTCTCTCGCCCTTCTGTCTTTGTCTCACTCTGTATCCTTTTCCATCTAGAAATTACACGGATGGTTTGCGTTCCTCGGTTTTAGTTTCCCTCGGTAGCCCATCTAGGTAAATGACAGACTTAAATTACATAAAATAAACTTTTTGTGTGTTTAAATTCAAGTGTTGAATGTAAAAACCAGGGAATCGGTATATAGTAATTTATTAAATGTTCATATTTAAATATGTATTTATATTTGCGTATAGTGTTAATCCCATGACATTAACGTTATCTGTCTTCTGCAGGGATTTTACTTCTCATGTTTTCCCCTGGTAGATTATTGAATCAATGTCACTACAATTTCTTAAAGCTTTAGAGACCCCTTTTAAATGAAACCACCCATATTCCCAGATAATATGCTTTTCATCCCTGTTTTAGATGACTATCAGCCTGTGAACTTGTAGACATTTGATGAGAAGCTCCCAAGCCCAGTGAAGTTGGCAAATGCATTTTTATCCCACAAAATGGGTTTTGAATGTGCTCAATTCAAAAATATTGTCAACTATCCTGTTTTCCCAAAATCTTCATGCAAACAGACACTCACGTTTGTCAATAATAGAGAAGGATTATGGCTGACACACCTGCCAAATGCTGACATTTGAATTTTCTCCTCTCTCCCCAGATCGTGAGGACCAATCAATCCTTTGCACGTAAGTTTCTACAGAGCCATCAGCTCCTTCCATGTCTCCTCTATCAGTGTGTGTGTCCTAAATGTGGGTCGTATTGTGTCAATGCCAGCAATGGCATCAATGTAAATTAGTTGTAGAACAACCCAAGAAATGCAAGCTATCGTCTGAAGGCAGACCGTTCTGTTTAGTATTCAGCGTCAAACTGCAAATCACCTCTTTCGTTCGCAAAGAAGCCAATCACAAACCATTCATTTTAGATGTTTATTGGGACCTCAAGCTATATATGCATTAATAGAAATGTTGCTTATAGACAGTAGGGTACCCTAAAATATATTACAAAACTTATATATAGTTTTGCCCAGTTCAAAGAGCTGTGTTGGAACAATCATTTGAAGGGTATCTGGAGAATATATAGAGTTTAATCATATGAATAAAGGGAGATGACTGATATACGCTTATTGTATCAAATGTTTTTGATTATCAAACTGACTTTTTAAACATATGTTTTTGATTAATTAGTCAAAGCTTATGTTGTGTCTAACTATTTAAAAATCTAATAGTAGTTCTATTTAAAGTTGATTTAAACACCAAGCAGCTACTGTGCGATAGCTGTTCTAGATAAAGATGGCACAGTCAGCCCTTAAGGGTAGAAAGAGACTCCCTCAAGGCTGAGAGAGATGGCTGGTGTTTCTGTCGACTACAAAGGCCCCTGATATCACTCCAGCCCCCAGGTTCTGCAGATGACAGTAAGTAATGTGCAGCCAGAGAAAATGTCAGGGTGGCTTTTCAGCGTCCTCCTTGTGACAGCAGCACTTGGGATGTGTGAGGGAGTATTCAGGGTCATGTTTTGTCCTACGTCTAGCCCTTCTGGTTGGTTTAGTGGTTTAGTGTCACTTTTCGGTCGTGAATGAGGCTCAAGGACTTTTTCAAAGGCCACAAAGCAAAAGCTTGTCGAAATGTGTTGAAGTTTTCATACCCAGGGGTGGGGTGTATCATGTGTATGTTGCTGTATTAAAGATGAGGAAATATAAGCATATCAGCAGGACTCAAGTTTCTGTCATGCGTTACGGGATTGCTAAAGAGATACACATATAGGTGATCAGACGATGGCTGCACATATCTCCAAACTAACATTTTACAGTAGGGGCAGTGCTGCTACTACGTTCCTGAGATGGTGGCTATAGCACAAAAATTGGTGGCTGCTCTTTTTGTTTTAGGTAGTTTATTTGAAATCAATGTACACTTACAAAGTCGGTACTAAAGGCCACAGAAATGCTATACCTTGACAAAGATAGAAATGCTGTCAGTGGGTAGGTCAAAGTAGGATAATAAATAATATAACTAAATCATCCAACTGTTTGACTAAATTATGACTTAGAATTAGAATAAGAATAAAAAATTAAAATAATTAAAACCAGGTGGCAGCCAATAAAAATATGTTTGTGGCAGTAAACGGATCTGCTCTTGGTGGCAGTCCTGCTGCAGTCACTCTCATAGTGCCACAAGAAGACCATATGATGACGCTGGCCCTTGAAGTTATGAGCTGCCCCAGCTAGCCTCAACTGGCCCTGAACCTGGGGAATCTGACACTCCCTGTCCAAGGCCACCAGCAGGAACACTGACGTAATGCTGCCCTCACAATGGACACTAGCACTCACACCACCCACCAGCTAGTGCTCTGCCTCCGCGTACTCTCCGCTGCCGGTCGAAAACATGACAGGCCCAAAGCAAAGTTTGTTGGATTGTACTGTGAATTGGGGCATTTGGGGGAAGTGGCATTGGGAAATGTTCCTTGTCTTGACGTTGTCATAAAAAAAGTAAATAGTGTTTGTTGTGCTGTTTCTCTACCAATGGGTTTACTAGGCAGCCCGGTCCCATTCATAAACAACCTCTCTAAACTCGATGTTTCTAATCACATGCTGGAACATTGCAGCAATGCTGAAATCTTTAGGATCACACAAATCAAATCATCTGATAACAATAGGTGGTTTAGTGCCTGGATGTGCTAGGGGTTTCCTTGCTTGAAAGTCCGAAGTTGAATCTGAGACTATTTTTTGGGTTGTCTCTCACAGGGGTGAATCAGGTGCTGGCAAGACAGAAAATACCAAGAAGGTTATCCAGTACTTGGCACATGTGGCTTCCTCTCACAAAGGAAGGAAAGATCACGTTCCTGTAAGTGTTTCCCGCTTTCCGTCCCCCTCGTCTAGTCCAGGAAAGGGTCTCTAATGTTATCCTCATTGGTCTTTATTTTTGATTTATGTAAGTAAAATGATGAGCTATGTGCACAATTACAACTTCAGCCTATCATGGCTTTAATGCCCTCCTTCTGTTTTCTTAGTCCGGCCCCCAAGCTTTAGTCCAGAGAATACAGGGGATTAAAACTCATATCTCCACACTAGGCCAAGGTTTGGATGGGAGTAAGGATGGATAAAACGTGTAGCATTGCTTGGTTCATTTCCCTTTTTACAGGGATGGCATGGGCTAAGTGGTGTCATGAGATCCCCACCAGGTCACATGACTTGGCTTTACTGGCCAATGTGATGATCTGCTTTGCCCCAAGGGATTCAGGTCATGCGGGTCCTTCATGATTGACTCATTAAATCAATGCACTAGCGTAGCGTCGCCTACAGCAGGTTACAATTAAATCGTATGAAGTTATTCCTGATCTTCAGTGCCCATTTCGTGTGCCTCATAGTGAGATCCATTCTAATAAAATGAGACTGACCACCTCTCCAAACTGATATCACTATTATTTACAGCTGGTGGCCCAGGCACCTCATTTAGTACTAAGTGCAATATGTATGAAGACCTGTGGTACTGCTAACTTACAGAGCTCTTAGACTTCAGATGTTTCATTTGGTGTGGCTTTGACAGTCTTACACTAGTCTCCATAAGTAGGAATACATGGGTACGTATTTGGGTATAGGTAAACCTCTGCATGGCTATTGTTCAATGTATTGTTCACTAAACTAAGAGTGAACTGTAGGGAATGTTTAAATGTTTATATTTTGGTTGCACATATATATATTTTTTAAAGATGTTCCTATATCAATGTGGCTAGAGTGTGTGTAGGCTGAGCCTTGCTATAGATGTTTGTAGTGACTTGCTTCTAACAAGTTGCTTTTGTTTATTTGCAACAAACAGCCAGAATCACCTAAACCAGTGAAACTACAGGCAAGTCTTTATTCCTTTTGTTTACATCATGTTGCATGTACTATCGTTCTTTGAAATATATTGGTACCTGCCTATGAATAGGATTTTTGGCAGGTGCCCTGGCAGCATTGACTTCACAATGTGAAGCAGGAAGGCACTATTAGAATTGTACATGTTTTCAAAACCTATGGAATTTGGGATTAACCCAGTCTTTTTCCCTGCTAGGCAGAAAATCCAGTTGTAAGTAATTAAAAAATCTGGCATGGATAGTCTTTATGTTTAGAATTTTTCTGAAATGTGCTGTTCTGTGTGCCTGAGAATGTTGTTCAATGACACACAATCAAATGAATGCTCTGGTAATGTTTGATAACAACAAGTCTAAACTTGATGTAGGTGTGAAGTGTAATTGAGAGTTGTAGCCAGGGAGAAATTTAATTGCACAGCAACATTGTTAATTTGGAGATGCGGGCATACTTTTAATTTGTCATATTCAGCATGCACATGTGGCCTGACAAAAGGGGTCAGGAAGCCATGATTTACAGACTTGTTGACGGACTTTGTTTTGCATCAGTGAATTCAGTAGAAGTTTAATTTGACCTATTGTAGTTTCAGTGTGGCGCACTATGCATCAGAATATGTCAGGTTGACCACTGAGCTCACAATATGCTGTCTCAAACTTAACTGCAGCAAGATAAAAAAAAACTCCATGTTGATTGCGTAGTTTTAAAACACAACCATTATTGTTACTGTCCTTTAGGCATAAATCGTTTTAGCAAAGATATTCAATAGGAGAATAGGAAAAAAATATATATAAATAAGAATGATACATGATATTTACAAAACCCTCAAAGACGCTGTATGCTTTATGATCAGTTTCAGATGAAAACATTTACTTTTTTTTCTTTTCAAATAAGTTTGTTACGTTTTTCTATAATATGTGTTTTGTGGACGGTGTCCCTTATATTTGTTTGTTGTTTTGTGTTTGCCTTGTATTCTCGACCATTAACACCTGTTTATTTCCATGATAACATTTGAACATTTGAATCTACCCATTGACTACAGAACGGATCCCTGTTATATGTGAGTAGCTGAGTAGTGAGTAGTTTCATCATCTCTCTTTCTGCACTCACTTGCTAAAAATCACTATTGGGCACAATGTAAAGGGGAAAATCCGCTCTGTATTATGAAAAGACTTGTTGGGTTTAGTCCATTGCATTAACTGTGCTTTAGAGTGTTCTCATTCTTGTCTATAGATTCTGCTTCTTTTATGTATTTTGGGTTTAGTGTCAATTTAAAGATAAACCACCATATAAAATGGTGGTTACTCTAAAACTAAAGATGTTTTTTTTTTGCAATTTCACAATTTTGTAGAAGTTACACCTCTAAACTGATGACCTAACTTTACACTATTAACCGTCATAAACATAGCTTTTTATCATGTGTTCCTAGACTAATGAGATGTGTTTTATTATATATCCAATACTGTGATAAAGCACACACACATAAGTGTTTTTTTTTTGTTTTTTTTTGGGACGTTTTTTATGGGGTTTTAGTCCAAAATGTCAGGAATGGTTGATTGCTGAACCCTTGTCATGTCTCACAAGTTAATGATATCTGGTCCTTTGGTGCTGTTGGACTGTTCCTGTCCTATGAAACACCAATAATGTTATGTTAACACTTTTCCAAGTGAACATTCGATCTCTGTAGTTTCACAGAGTCTGAGGATGTTGTTGCTTCTGATCTCTGCCCAGTTTACAGACAAGCTGTTGCATTGAGAACAAACATTGTGAAAATGGAACATTCAAGAGGACAGTTGGCTCCCCCCAATATTCCCCAATGATTGTACTTAGGCCTGCCGAAGTCAAAAATGATTTGAGGTGTCTTAAGATAGAACTTTTTTTAAGAAAGAGCAGAACTAAGAAATCTTTCTTTTAACAGTCTTCTGCATTTATCGCTTTTTTTGATTGTTCAGTTCCAGATTGCCAATTTCAAGAAGTGCAAGTTTTCGCACTGTCTATATCCAAAACATGTTGCTGCTGAAATGTGGGTCAACTTCTAAGGCCACTGCATTGGAGCCCCACTGGTGTTAGTAATCCTCTCTTTGTTTCCGTCTGTGCACTGTCAACTGGTTTAGCAAATGTTGATTGGTAATGACGTTTACCATTTGTGGTGCAGCTCTGTTGCTGTAGCTGGTGAGATGCGCTCTATTCCATACGTGGTTGCTACCAGTGCTTTGATAGCTGAAGAGAAACAGACTTTTTCAATTGAGTCTTGCCTCATTTCAATAGCGCAATCACTCCAACCCAATTAAAACAGCCTGTCGAGCTCCCTGACCAGAGATCACATTATGCGTCTCACATCCTGAGACCGATGCAGGTTATTCTAACTCATACCACAGAAGCACAACTTCTGGAAAAAGTCAAACTTAAGCGATCAAAATGGGTCTCGCATGATGCAATAGGAAAGTTTTCCCCCCAAACAAGAGCTAGAACTTCAAAGAGCATGTTGTTCTTTGTCGGCCATCTTGAATTCATTGTTTGTGACCACGCGCCATAATGTGATTTGGGTGGGAGCATAACTGACCACCTGTTCAAACAGTGGATCACTGTTAGCTGTCATTGTCTTCAATAGGTGTGAGAACATATCCCGGTCTACGCCTCGCAGGGGGACCCTGACATGCCGACAGATTTATACCAACAGTACAAACCGTAGTTCTGGCTTTTTTTTTTTATTTGGTGCTAAGCGGCCTCGTTTCCTCAGGATAACTCTTTCTCTCTCTCTCTCTCTCTCTCTCTCTCTCTCTCTCTCGCTCTCTTTCTTTCTCTATATCTCTCTATCTCTTGGCATCCCAGCCTGCTGCCCAGCGGCCTCATTAGTCCCATCTCAAGCAGGAAGTCCCTTAGCAGCTCTCCACACATCATAAACCTCACCAGTGTAATTCAACGACGTGTAGAATGGAAACATCTGTGTTTCTGGGTTACTGTGCAGACTCTGGTCAGTTGATGCATAGGGTTGAGTAGGCTTATTCTGGGACATTTAGCAGGCACTAAACACATGGTGGTCAGTTCGACGGCAGTTTCTTTTTTCCTCAGCATGTTGGCCAGAGTATTCACGAGGATATCTGCACGGTGCACAGATATAGATTTATGAGAAAGTAGAGCACGGCTTTACAGATGCTCCTGGCATTATGTGGAGGTGCTGAGCGGAACAGTATGTGCAGTCTCCAGTGGAGTCCGTGCACTGAGGAACCACACGACAGGAAACGCGTGTAATAGACTCCTATCTGCCAGGTCAGCTCCTGGTGGAGAAAGCAGATGCTGTTCCTTTTTTCCTGCCTCCTCCGCATCCTTTACCTTTCCAAGAATGAATGCTCTACTTTTTTTGTAAAGCAGTTGTTGACATAATTTTGGGGCTATAGTCTGGGAATTTCTTACTCTCCATCTCTGCCTTTCTTATTTTTGATTAGATCTTCCGTAGACTATTTTATTTAATACATTTGTTATGTATTTTGTATTGTAGATATCTGGATTTGATGTACTGAATGTGATTTGTTTCCCCACACTTCTGCTGTTCAATGTTTTTTTTTTTTTTAATTGGTTGGATGAATTGGCTTTGCTTCAGTTCTGTAACCCCATGCATTGTTTGTAGGGAGAGCTGGAACGTCAGTTACTACAAGCCAACCCTATCCTAGAATCCTTTGGGAACGCCAAGACTGTGAAAAACGATAACTCGTCTCGTTTTGTAAGTCAACTAAAGTTTGCAATCATTGTATGCCATTTAAAATAATACTATTATACAGCAATGGTAAGGTACTCATTTGTTTTGTAAGTGCTATTAGAAGTATAAATGTAGGAACTAAACATCCTGTCATTGCTATTGCAATACATTAAAGATTTTAGCCTTTCACCTGGCACACAAAGGAGATTAGCAGGAATGTGCAGGCATCTTCCAAGACTTCCTGACAAGCTTTGAGAACTAGTAGAGGGAAATCTATGGAAGGGAAAACGATTATCTCACTTTTCTCGTGTGTAATTATAACAAGGCACTCCAATCATACAGAATGATTTTGAATGGTAGCTGTGATGTCCTGTTCATACTGGAAGGCCACTGCAGCTCAGCACAGAGCAGTCCTATGCTCACCCCCCAGGAGAGACCAGATACAATATTACCTGACCTGGCTCAAATCTATATCTTCTTTTCTGAATGTTCTTTTTTGTCTCTTTTTTTGTTTGTAGGGAAAGTTTATCCGAATAAACTTTGACGTAACAGGATACATTGTTGGGGCCAACATCGAAACTTGTATCTTTTTATTAGAACCAACTGTAACGATTGGTTTACTGCGTTTATTTTTATTGTATTGGATATTGTGTAATTGCAAAGGCATGTGTTGGCCTCTCTGTAAGGTAGTATTGTTTCCTTTGACTGGTCTGTCAGACCTACTGGAGAAGTCCAGAGCCATCCGCCAAGCCAAAGATGAGCGCACATTCCACATCTTCTACCAGCTTCTGGCAGGAGCTGGGGAGCACCTAAAATGTGAGTTACAATGTCCACTCACCCAAAGACCATGGCTCTGATGTCCAAATTAAGTTTAATTGTTAAATTCTTCAACCACAAATCAAAGTGAATCAGTAATAGATGACCATCCCTTATTATAAAATAATGTATCTAATAAGTATGTATGTCAGTTTCAGTAGTATGCAAGGTTTTGCTTTTCCCCATTTAAGTATTTAAGTAGACCTCTATCCTCAATGGGTTGTCCATGTCCTGTGTGCAGCGGACCTGCTCCTGGAGGGATACAACAGCTACCGCTTCCTATCCAACGGTAACCTGACCATCCCCGGACAGCAGGACAAGGACAACTTCCAGGAGACCATGGACGCCATGGACATCATGAGCTTCAACCACGAGGAGATCCTGTGTACGCCTCTTGCATACTTCCACTCCTTATACATGTCTAATATACTATAATATATGACATGCATTGTTGTCAAAAGCTTGTACCTAGTTGATTTCCAAGGTTTGTTGTATTTTTCTTTGTGCGTAGCCATGCTGAAGGTGGTTTCCTCCGTGCTTCAGTTTGGGAACATTATCTTCAAGAAGGAGAGGAATACGGACCAAGCCTCTATGCCAGAGAACACAGGTAGGCAACAGCACTAGACTCCTACAGGTCTTTAATATTCCAGACCTTCTCCCCCTCAACGTCCTTACTGTCTCAGTTGGAGCACCTACCAACAGACTCCTCCTGAAGGATTCCCGCTTTCTCCCGAGGCCCTGTAGGCCACCATCATTATTAATATGTACCCCCACGAAAGATTGGAACACGCCCTCCAAGCTAGACACATGCATGGCGCTGAATATCTGGCACATCAAGGACAAAGGGGTGGACAGTGCCAGACATGCAGCTCAGCCAGTAATTCCCAAATGTAGAAAGTAGATCAGGGCCAGGCAGCACTAGCCGTTTGATGTTGGAAGTGAACCACTGTTATTCCTGTAGCCATTTTCCATTGCGTCAAATTCGACGGCTCTCCAGTTCCATTTCTCAGGAAAGACAAATATCATAAATGTCTCTATGTCTTATTTCAGGTGTTTATAACTGGTGTTAAAACTGATTTGCATTGAACTGCACTCTACCTCTCTTACATTTGGCAGACATGAGTAACGGATTTAGTTGTTTAACTCATAGGTCTGCTTGAAGTTTGGGGATACGAGTAAGCTACTAACCATGCAGTGTTATGGCACACTGCCAGGGATATATGGCCAAGTCTAGCCTCCTCAAAATAGCATTCTTTAACTCACCATTATGTTTGAAGGAAATTAAAGATTTGATCGTTGTCCTAATGTTTCTGCATCAACTTTGACTTAATACCATTGAATTCCGCAGGAGCAGTCATTAACTTTTACCTACTTTGTGGTATTTGTCTCCATCTCAGCCGCCCAGAAGCTGTGTCACCTGCTGGGGCTGAATGTGATGGAGTTTACCCGGGCCATCCTGTCCCCTAGGATCAAAGTAGGCCGCGACTACGTTCAGAAGGCCCAGACCAAAGAACAGGTATGTTGGTTAGTCACACCTCTTTTTCCTGTTGTTCTCTACGCCCTCGTGGGCAGACTCGGTCGATTGTTGCCTGTAAGAAGTAATGGTATTATCCACTTTGTCAAACTCTTTCAGTACGTGGGCTGGTTGTAATACTGTAACTCTGACCTGGTCCTTGTCCAAACGATATTGGCTGATAGTCTTGCCAAGTCCTCCAAGGTGAAATGTTCCCTGGCTAATGGGTTTATAGAGACGACTCAGTGTCTTCCCCTCGCCGTGCCAGTGCTCCCACCATGTTGAGCTATACCCGCTAAAAGGTGATATCAGGATAAGACCATAGCTCTGTTTCTCCTGTCCGTTTGTGTCCCAGGCGGACTTTGCTGTGGAGGCCCTCGCTAAGGCCACCTATGAGCGTCTGTTCCGCTGGCTGGTCCACCGCATCAACAAGGCCCTGGACAGGACCAAGCGTCAGGGAGCCTCCTTCATCGGCATCCTGGACATCGCTGGCTTCGAGATCTTCCAGGTACACTGTTGTGAAGGGCAAAGCCCTCTGTGGTCTCCTGGGTCAGTGTTTACATCTGACCTGGGGGATGTGCGGAGCAGCCAATTGTCGCATTTCATAACTTCTTACGTCATCAGCAGATGAAGTTCTGATATTTACCTGGCTAATCAGGGAGCCCCTTCCTTTGTGCGCCTCTACCCTGCAGTTGAACTCGTTCGAGCAAATGTGCATCAACTACACCAACGAAAAGCTGCAGCAGCTGTTCAACCACACTATGTTCGTGCTGGAGCAGGAAGAGTACCAGAGGGAGGGCATCGAGTGGAGCTTCATCGACTTTGGCTTGGACCTGCAGCCTTGCATCGACCTAATCGAGAGACCGGTCAGTGGGTCTGCATCACAATAGCTAGCAACATGCCTGCATCTAAAATGGCTTCTCCGAGAATCTTTCTACGCCGACATTGCCCAGCTGACTAGGGGGTGTGAAATGACAGATAATCAAGGTTGAGTCATTGTGTCTGTGATATATTCACAGTCGTATTCATCTCGGCGTGTGTGTGGGTTCCCTTCAGGCTAACCCTCCAGGTGTGCTGGCGCTGCTGGACGAGGAGTGTTGGTTCCCCAAGGCCACAGACAAGACGTTCATAGACAAGCTGACCCAGGAGCAGGGCACGCACACCAAGTTCCAGAAGCCTCGGCAGCTCAAGGACAAGGCAGACTTCTGCATCATCCACTACGCCGGCAAGGTGAGGAACGGGATCCATGGAGAAACAGTGACTGATGGTCCTGTCCTGTGCTATGGTCTTAGTGGCTTGGCTTAGTGGACATAAATATAAATATAGTCTTTCATATTGCAAAAATTATGTACTTCACATATTTGCGCATATTTGTTCTCCACAATCATCATTTCCATCATGGTTGTGCAAGCAGGGATGGTCATAATAGTAAGGATTCATAGCGAATGGCTCCCCTTTTTATGTGTGGACTTACATGGATTTAATGTGTGGATTTACAAATGATTTACAGCACTGGCATTTATTATTTAGTTTGAGGTTTCCTTTGGATTAAAGTCTAGCCACTGCTCAATTTCAATTCCAATCAGAACCATAGCCTTTGGGATAGCTGATATCCATTTCTAACATAGTTATTGTCAGAGCAGATTTATACATGGGATCCAGTTTTAAGTGGGCCTGCCTGCGTCATGCTTAGGACCTGGTCCGGGTCCCACTGTTCTCCTCATCGATCATCTCCTCCTCTTTACGACCCTGCTGTCAGCACTGGGCCCGAGCCAGGGGCGCGCTGACCTCCCTGATGCATCACTCCACCTCAGCGCTGGATCTAGGAGGGATGAAGCCGACCCTCCAGCTACACGAGGAGGAGGTTGGGCTCTGGCACTCAGTGGTGTTGCTCAACAGACAGACCTCGGCCGAACCGGCGGCCCATCTGTTCCCCATTACAGCGCGGCCTAAGACCCTGCGATTACACAGCGCACAGTTTAGTTGAGGTCGGCTGTACGCATTTGGTGGTCAAGACAGTGTGGAGGAGGTCCGCAAGACAACTATACGCACTATACATCTCTCACTCACTCATGTGTTGCCGACGGAGTTCACCCATTGCTACCCAAGGTGTTCTTGTGTCTCGACGTGACCATTAGTTATGGGACGACGAGCCTAACGCTTACGGCTCTCCTCTTGCAGGTGGACTACAAGGCGGACGAGTGGCTAATGAAGAACATGGACCCGCTAAACGACAACGTGGCCACGCTGTTGCACCAGTCCACGGACAAGTTTGTGGCCGAGCTGTGGAAAGACGGTGAGCCCCGTCGGCTTCTACAAGGTGTCGGTGGACCTGCTGAGTCCCCGTCTGTTTTCGGTCAAACCACCATTTCTGCTGTGTTAATACATAACTGTTGTTCTGTGCGTTGTGCTGTGTTCAAACCACCACTACAGAGTTAATCACAGCCAATTGTCAGCTGGGTTTGTCATCAGCCTGTTTCTGTTCATTGACAGAAATTCAACTCTTTTGGGTACTCCATAGCACTGCTTTGACGTGCACTTTTATTTCCTGCTCCGATGTTCATCCCCCTCTCTCTGTCTCTCTGTTGTAGAGATTGACAACATACAAAGGGCCTCGTTCTATGACAATGTCACTGTTCTCCATGAGCCAACAGGTGAATGACTGGCGTGTCTGTAGGCTCCCTGCTTCACCAGTCCATAGTGTTCCCAGTGGCTCCCATTGCTTCTAGGCTGCATGGTGCCAGTGGCTTTGCCTGCAACCAGCTAGTTCTTAAGCACTTTAGGTGTGAGTCCTTGCGCTCAGCATTGTGCTTGTAGCAAGTAGCTACGTCCAATGTGACGGTAGGGATTTAGCCAAGTAGAAGATGGTGGATTCCATAGTGGGACAGGAGTAGCACTAGATATAGATGTTGATTAACGTGCCATAACAGTGTGGGTAGGACAGACGGCTACGATGGTTTGAATAAACAGAGTTCATAATCCTCATCACATTATCATGGGACATTCTATACAGACGCTATCTCTGAGGCATGCAGTCCATAACAGTCCGTTAAATGTAATATAACATCTACTGCCGTTCCAGATGAAGACAGGTTGATGGCCTACGCTAACTTTTATAAGACAGCAGGAATGTAAAATTCTAGGCTAATGTTTTTGATGTTGGGCTGAACATGTACAACGAGTGTAGACCCTCAGGTTTCAGAACCCCGGTATGGCCTTAAGAAATGGTTAAATGCAAAGCGATCCTGTCTATATATATATATAGTTTCTTTGGCGTTCTATACTTGAGAGGGTTTTTCATTAGGGAAAAAAGGAAGGAATTGAAGCTTGACTGAAAAAAAACATTGATGAGTTTAATTTTCCGCCTGTCTCCCTGGTCAAAATTCCAGTAGCAGAGAATTGAAAGCACATGTGGGGGTTGGCAATTTGTTTTGGCCCAGCTCTACTCATGAATGTCAGCGCAGAAGGTTTCAAGTGTGAATGCATCTCAACTGACTGAGGGTCTATGGAAATTCAAGGACATTCCAGAACCTTATGACTTACTTACTTAACTCATGGAGCCTAATTTAGCTGACTTTACAATGAGTAATCAATGATGCTGACTAGGAAACTGATATCATGGAAACTCATATGTGTGTTGCTCAATCTGTCTTAAATCATGATTACTTCTAAGTGAATAAATGACGAACTGGTACTTTTTTCAAACAAATTGGGAGGTATTTTGAGCCTTGATGCACTTTTAGTCAACAGAATTGATAGACCCACAACCCCTTAGATCCTGGATGTGTGTTTCTGTAGAATGTTCATTTCCTTTGACCTGCTGAAGCTGCTGCCTTTCATAGAATCTATCCTCATTCTGCTACACTTGCACTTTTACTTGGCAATGGTAAGCTCTTCAACTCTCGTGTTGGAAACCCCTTACCCCACTTTTAACCGGCTTTTCCTCTCTGCCTCTCTGCTCCCCAGTGGACCGCATAGTGGGCCTGGACCAGGTGGCGGGTATGAACGAGACGGCGTTCGGAGCCACCTACAAGACCAAGAAGGGCATGTTTCGCACGGTGGGCCAGCTCTACAAGGAGTCCCTCACCAAGCTCATGGCCACCCTTCGGAACACCAATCCCAACTTTGTCCGTTGCATCATCCCCAACCACGAGAAGAGGGTAAACTAATGTGCACATGTTCTCTCCAAGTGGATATTGTTTGTATAAAGAACTGTTGCTTGTGCTCCCATATTAAACTAGCAAACCACCCCACCCCCCCCCACCCCTTCTCTCTCGTCTCTCTCTTCTCTCTCAGTCTGGTAAGCTGGAACCCCATCTAGTTCTGGACCAGCTGAGGTGTAATGGAGTTCTGGAGGGGATCCGTATCTGCAGACAGGGCTTCCCCAACCGCATCGTCTTCCAGGAGTTCAGACAGAGGTGAGATGAGAACGACCAAACACATTGTGGTTTATTCAGGAAGGATACGCATTCCATCATGTTTCCCATCAACCGGATCCAAGGCTGACGTTTTATCCATTGTTTTCTTTTTCTAACCACCCACAGATATGAGATCCTCACTCCAAATGCTATCCCTAAGGGCTTCATGGATGGAAAACAAGCCTGTGAGAGAATGGTAATGGACGCCTTGACTCAGCACTTTATTTCCTAATTTTAATTTTGTTCTGTTTTTTTGTTTTACAAATGAGAATTATTTCATGACTTTTAACCACAGTTTTGCTTTTGGATTCTTTGTCATTTCAACCAAGCACATAGATTTGAACGTATAAAATGTGCTATACAAAAAAATCTTATCATCATTATCCTTGTTGACTGGAGCCTCCACACTGTTACAGATTCGAGCCTTAGAGCTGGATCCCAACCTCTTCCGAATTGGCCAGAGTAAGATCTTCTTCAGAACAGGAGTGCTAGCCCACCTGGAGGAGGAGCGAGACCTGAAGATCACCGATATCATCATTTACTTCCAGTCTGTCTGCCGCGGCTACCTGGCCCGCAAGTGAGTGCCATTCTTTCTTTTACACCGATACGCATGTCGTTTCTCTTCTGTTTTTCATCCTAGCGTGCGATAGCCCAAACTCTGCCTACTTTGCTCCCCAGGGCCTTTGCAAAGAAGCAGCAGCAGCTGAGTGCCCTGAAGGTCCTCCAGAGGAACTGTGCTGCCTACCTGAAGCTGCGCCACTGGCAGTGGTGGAGGCTCTTCACCAAGGTCAGGCCTTCTCACGCGCACACTGTAGAGGACTGCCCGCGTTTTCTGTCAGGTTTTTAAATGCTGTCTCCACCTTCCAGGTGAAGCCCCTGCTGCAGGTGACCAGACAGGAGGAGGAGATGCTGGCCAAAGATGAGGAGCTGGTCAAGGTGAAGGAGAGACAGAGCAAAGTGGAGAGCGAGCTGGTGGAGATGGAGAGGAAACACCAGCAGGTAGGGTGAAACCGCTTTCTTCAGCTTGTGGTTTTATGTCCTGGGCTGGGGGCCCTGTGCTATTTTCCAATGCAATTGAAGCACCAATTGAAAAGAGAAATTCGCTTTGCGATATAAAGCATTTCTTAGCTCAGAATGTACTATTGCTCGGCAGCTCTCTTGACACTCTATGCAGGTGCTTAGAAGTCAAGAAATCTCTGTGAGCGCTAACACGACGCCTCTGCACGGCTCCCCCCAGATCTTAGAGGAGAAAAACATCCTGGCCGAGCAGCTCCAAGCCGAGACGGAGCTGTTTGCCGAGGCCGAGGAGATGAGGGCCCGCCTGGCCGCCAAGAAGCAGGAGCTGGAGGAGATCCTCCACGACCTGGAGTCCAGAGTGGAGGAGGAGGAGGAGAGGAGCCAGAGCATGCTGAACGAGAAGAAGAAGATGCAGTCCCACATCCAGGTTTGTGTTTCCACCGTCGTCGCCCTTAAAGAGCACGTCGTAGGTCGTGTTCGGCCTCTCTCCATCACGGAAGCTGCAGGTGGGGCGATACCAGGGTTTGGAATGTGTCTGTCCTCCGTAGGACCTGGAGGAGCAGCTGGACGAGGAGGAGGCCGCCAGGCAGAAGCTGCAGCTGGAGAAGGTGACGGCAGAGGCCAAGATCAAGAAGTTTGAGGAGGACATCCTGCTGCTGGAGGATCAGAACTCCAAGTTCCTCAAGGTAACGGGAAACACCGCATAGAACCTGGTCACAGACAAACCGTACAGGCCTAGCAGTAGGAGAAATCTGCGCCAGTCATTTCATGTTAGACACATGGGCTTGACTAGGAGTGTTGGCTTTTGCCGGCATCATTGGTTCACCATTCAGATAACTCGCCAGTCGTGCTGTGGTCCTATGTCAGAGGCGCTTTGTCATTGTCCTTATCTTCCCCAACAGGAGAAGAAGTTGCTGGACGACCGTGTGAGTGAGATGACCTCCCAGCTGGCAGAGGAGGAGGAGAAGGCCAAAAACCTCGGCAAGGTCAAGAACAAGCAGGAGGTGATGATGATCGACCTGGAAGGTGAGAGCTTTGTGAAATTCTTTTAAATATAAGGGGAATAACACTAAGGCCCCCTAACAAAAACACATGTTGAGCCAGAGAATTCCAGCTTGACTAATAGGCCTGACTTGATGTGCGCCTACAGTAGCCCACCAGCTCAGTAAACAGTACCGTTTTGATCTTTCAGAGCGTCTAAAGAAGGAGGAGAAGACCCGCCAGGAGCTGGAGAAGGCCAAGCGTAAGCTGGACGCCGAGACCACAGACCTGCAGGACCAGATCACTGAGCTCCAGGCCCAGATAGAGGAGCTGAAGGTCCAGCTGGCCAAGAAGGAGGAGGAGCTGCAGGCCGCACTGGCCAGGTCAGTCAGCCCCTGCCCCCTTTATGACGCAAATAGAAATTACCGTTTGACTTTTTATAAACACAGAATAAGTTCTAGGGAGGCCACTTATCTTGTTGCCGATATTGTAGCTGTTATACCAGTCGATACCTAGAAACCGCCACTCACACACACGCATATTTTTACCTTATCGTATATCCCGTCCCCATGGAAACAGAGCCTGTTAAGAGCCTTCCGATGCTCAGTGCACGGTTTGAGAGGGTGAGTCAGCTTTGAACTCCTGGTTTAAAAGCTGCCCGTGTCTCCAGCTGCTCAGTGGGCAATGTAATGTTCCTCCACTGCCTGCAGTTCTTGGGGTTTGTGTGTCCCTGTGCTGGCTGTCACCCTCACTGGAGATCCGCCAAAGCCTTGTTTCACCACAGATTGATAGTGACTGATATTGTTTTCCATCCAGGCGTCTGAAGTCTGTCCTTTTCAAAGGAGCGGAAAAGAAACGGGTTTGATTGATGGATTATTTCACAGCTCGGGAACGGTTGTGCGCAAAACCTGTTTATAAGGAGAGCCAGTTTCTTTGAACACAGCGTGAACTTCCCTAGGGGAGAGTAGAGACCCAGCCGTCACCTGCTTTCAATCAAGTATTGCCTCCGTGTGGCATTTCCTCTAATCCAAATAGTTCCAGCCTTATAGAGAATAGTTTATTTTGTCACATTTGGTTATGCCCCCATTAAGATGAGTGACAGCTCAGACCTGCTGAGGTCATTGGTATGACGGTCGATTACAGTCATTCCATCATAGCCCAAACCACAACTTCCCCTAATTGCTGAAAGTGGTCTTCCATAAGCCTGGTCTGTAAACCCTGTCGGTAATTTGCCCACTTGACTTGACACCAATGATAGATTTCCCAGACAGGAGAAGTACTCGATTTCAATTCGGCCTCTATTGATTTGCATTACCGGAGGACTGCTTCTGCAGGATATTTAATAATGTTACTAATGCCTATATTATAATTGTAAGTCTTCATCATGATTTTGTTTTCTCTGACGGATTCATCATTCATTTGGCCTGGCTATGGTGCTTCAGTCTGTTAATCCAGAGAGATCTAAGTAGGCAAACTCTGCTATGCCTCTGCAACATTGCAAAACATCTTATTCACCTGACTGACTGCATTGACAAATGTATGCAATCATATCATTGCTTCTTAATCTCCACCACACACACACACACACACACACACATATATGTACAGCCCACTACACACACACACACAGATGTGTAGACTTGCTCACGGTTTTGTTCTCACGAGACCTTGAAGGGGTGACCGCACTGCCATCTTGTGTATACAAGTGATTTTACACCTTTTTGTATTAGGCGCCAGCCTTCCAAAGTCATGATTTGGTCAGTTTCCTATATATATATTTAATTAGAATATATATACTGTATGTATTTATGTATTTATATAGATATATATTATATTATATTTATAATATCCTTTTTTATCTAAAACATTGTTACAGTGACAGTTTTTTCCTCACTATGACCCCGCGCATTGACACTGGTGTTGCTGTGTGCGTGCCCCAGGGGTGACGACGAGGCGGCCCAGAAGAATAACGCCCTGAAGCAGGTGCGCGAGCTGCAGGCCCAGCTGTCCGAGCTCCAGGAGGACCTGGAGTCAGAGAAGGTGTCCAGGAGCAAGGCCGAGAAACTCAAGAGAGACCTGGGAGAGGAGCTGGAGGCCCTGAAGACGGAGCTGGAGGACACGTTGGACACCACTGCTGCCCAGCAGGAGCTCAGGTACGCCTCTGGATCCAAAGACCGCCCAGGCGGCCGTAAAAATGCCCGGCTTGGGGCTTGTAGTCTAAACATTTGTGCTGGAAAGGAGATCTTAAAAAGAGGACCCAAATAATAATAATCTATCAGTCTGCAAATTACACGTGTAAGCGGTGCGTTAGGATATGGAAGAGTTCCCAGTGAGCAGTATTGTGCATTATTAGTCATTGCTCAACAAGATTTTTTAACTTTGTGATTTTTGATAAATGTCCAACAAACAATGATAAATTATTGATAAGTGGCCGATATAATAGTCTATAAAATCTCCTCAAATGTCAGACATATTTATGCCCACATTAATACTATCCGATTGGAGGTGATCATTAACAGCTCTCTCGCCTGTAGAGGGCTTCTCTCCTGACCTCCCTCATTGGTCTCTCTCCTATCCTTCCCCTCGCCTCCCCTTCCAGGACCAAGCGAGAGCAGGAGGTGGCCGAGCTGAAGAAGGCCATTGACGAGGAGACCAAGAACCATGAGGCTCAAGTCCAGGAGATGAGGCTGAGACACGGCACGGCCCTGGAGGAGCTGTTGGAGCAGCTGGAGCAGGCCAAGAGGGTACGCCTCACACTCACTCACTCACACACACACAGTCACCGTCTGTATGTTGCCTTTTTGTCAACTTTTGTTTTTCAAACCACTATCCTGCTGTCCTGTAAGAAATCCTAATTTGGCCTTCCACCCCACTCGACATGTCCTTTTTTTAAATCTTCTCTCTCTCTCTCTCTCTCTCTCTCTCTCTCTCACTCTCTCTCA
>JAVQJS010010340.1:0-11548 GCA_036024795.1 Galaxias rostratus | reverse complement strand
ACACACACACACACACACACACACACACACACACACACACACACACCTTCTCTCTAGCACCGAAACAGGCAAACACATGATCTGTGTTATACTTTATAATGTAAGTTATTCCTACTGGTTTTTTCTTCCAGCTTTCAGCACCGAGTGTAAGGTCCTCATCAAGGTCATCGATATCAACAACGAGCTGCCAATATTCGAACAGAACGACGTGAGTCTCCCATTTCTGCCTGTTGTCTTCTGTCTTTAATGATGGGTTGTTGCCCTTTGACATTTGACCGTATTTACTGTGTGTGTGTGTGTATGTGTGTGTGTGTGTGTGTGTGTGTGTGTGTGTGTGAGACTGTGTGTAGTACGGTAGTCACAGCCTCTCAGAGGACACTCCTTTGGGACACACCGTCCTCACCGTCAAGGCCACCGATGCAGACGACCCCGGAACCGGCAGCTCCCAGATCCAGTTCCACATCTCCGCCGGGAACGATGACGGAGTATTCTCTATGGAAACCAGCCCCGACGGGGAGGGAAGGCTGATTGTGGTCAAGGTATGGTGGGAGCTGAAAAAGCCATAAGAGTTTTTGCAAACAGACACATGTTTGTCCTCTAAGCCTTCTCCTCCCTCCTCACCCACAGCCTCTGGACTTTGAGTCCTCTTCGCTCTACCAGCTAAGGATCGACGCCCGTAACCCAGAGCCCCTGATGGCAGGCCTGGAGTACGGCGCGGAGTCCTCGGCCTCTGTGTCCGTGTCTATCGGGGACGTGGACGAGGCTCCGGAGTTCAGCCTGGACATTCTGGATGTGACGGTCCCGGAGAACACCAGCGTGGGATCCACCCTGATCACCGTGGAGGCAAAGGATCCCGAGGGCAAAGAGATAGAGTACGCACATGGCACTGTCCACTCTAACCACCATAGACCGCTGCCCCACCACAACCCCTCAGTGGGTTGAATTAGGTCGGTCCTCCTCAACGAGAATGGGTGTGTGTGTGTGTGCCAGGTTCAAGCTGTCTGGAGAGTCCCATGGATGGCTAGAGATTGATCCCGCCTCTGGAGAGATCAAGACCAAAGCCAAGCTGGACAGGGAGGTCGTCGAGAGCCTCCACTTCACCGTCACAGCCTCGGAGAAGGGTGAGAGGGCACTCATATGCAGACACACATAAAAACCCGGGGTCTCCCGAATCCTGTCTTAATGACTGGAGTCCTCTCACTGTTTTTGTGGGAATCCCACTCTTTTTTTTTCATTGCTTAGGCAACCCTGAGCAGTCCGCTAAGCGGGAGGTGTCCGTGCAGCTGCTGGATGTGAACGACAACGTGCCAAAGCTGACCGAGTCGTGGGCCTTCATCTGTGTGAAGAAGCCCAAGCCAGTGGTCCTCAGGGCCAAAGACGGAGACAGCGCCCCCTTCTCCCAGCCCTTCACCTTTGCCCTGGCCCAAACTAAAAAGTCACCTAACTGGGAACTGCGCACTATTGACGGTACACAGGGCACACACACACACACACAGTTTAGTTATTAATTTGAACAAATGGCCGCTGAGAAATTTCGTTTCATAGGATCTGATCATCTTTTGTCTGACTTTTCTGCAGGAGAGTCCGCTACGCTCACCCTTAAGAGGCCTCCACTGGAGGATAAAACTTTCCTAATTCCCATAAATATCAAAGACAACGCTGGTATGGGAGTCACACAGAAGTTTGAGGGTAAGTAGTGGTGGGATCAAATTCATACCCTTGTCCACTTTGTTTAAGATTCATTCCTTGATATGTGTTTAAAACATGTCATACACAGACATTGACTTGCTTTGATTTGAGCAGGAGTATTTCTTAATTGTACTTATTGATTCAGAATTCACTTTTAACGATTATAAATTTAATTGTGTGCATTCAGTATGTTAATGGTTTATGCATTTTTTGACAGCTGTGTTTGTGTGCTCTCTTTCTAGTGACAGTGTGCAACTGCACAGACCTGGGATCCTGTTACATAGAGCCTGGAGAGCATTCTTTCAAATTAGGAATGCCCTACACCATTGGAATCCTGGGTGGAACCTTTGCATTCATCTGTAAGTTCTTTCCTCCAATCAGAAACTGAATTTGAACTTGCATCACCGTTTGAAACCATGCTCCTTAACTGAAATTGCCATTATGTGTTGCATTGTGCAAACGTTGTAGCTTCTAACTGTTCCTCTCTTGTTCCTCAGTCATTCTCCTGGCCATAGTGCTCCATCGTATAAAAAAGGACAATGAGAAGAAGGCCCGAGAAGCAGGCGACCTGGACCCCATGCTGTAAAAAGAACCCATACTGGTGCTTAGAGAATACCCTGTTGTCTTTTATTTGTGAGTTAACGATTAAGTAGTTGTTCGTCATAAGCTGCCTGGTTGTTCCAACAGTCATGCATGTAAAGGAACTCAGTAACTTATTTACATTATTGGACTCCCACATATCTACTTATTTCATTGCTGTTTGGTCCGGCAGCACGTTTTAATGCCACTCAACCCAGCAGACCTTATATCTGAGTTGTCTCTCGCTATCGTTAATTTGGTAGTTCGATGCAATGTTTTTTGGTCCAATACATTACTATGTAGGTTGAGCAGATTAATACACAGGAATGGACCATGCTGTAAGCGTAATACTGTTCACAAAAAGATTTTCCATTAAAAAATATTAATTTGATTGTGAGATATTAAATGGCCCATTATACAATAAGTGTTCCTATCCTTTCGGCTAGATTAATTTTTGTGATAATCCATAATGTTAACTGATCGACAACTTGTCCATTTGACGGTGTCTTTTCTTTTCTGCTTTGAGTTCGGGGTGAATTGAATAAGGAGTTGTTCATATTAAACATCTTTGTAAGGGGTAGCTGGAACTATCATAAATTGTGGAGATACCAGAATAACATTGTGCCTGTCTGTGAATTGGTCAGGGATGTCGTTTGTCAATAACATAGGATTAGCAGTCAGCCTTCTATGCAACTGTATTTTATTAATAAAGTAACTGTTGATGTACTATTGCTCCGAATGTTTATTTGTAGGTGTGTCCCCCTAGAGACAAACACACGGTTCCACAGGTGATAAAAGCCAACACACTTTACTTAGGATACCGCTATCTTGTTGTCTCAACATTGCATCTTTTCCACGCACGACACACAATGTCTCTCTCCACGCTGATAGTAGAGTATGCTTTCACTCTGCTCCACTCTCCCCTTTTCCATCAGGATTCATTCTGCCAGCCAGCAGCCAAGGCCAGCCAGAGAATGAGCTTCTGAATAATTCCTTAGCAAAGGGTTTTGTTAAATGTGCTGGCAGAACGATAGGGTGATTGAGGGCCTTTCACTCTGCACAAAAGCAAATGCACGCTGAACTGATTCTGTGTGCCACTCAAAACCAGAGGCAAATCACGTGCTGGCCATATATTCGTTTGCATAAATACATGTGCTTTTGTGGCGCTGACTACTGAGAAAACGTCTGCCAGCTAGGCCTTGTCCACGTACAGATTACCTGAAGCAGCTCCGATTTACCCTGTCTCTATGTTTGTGTGGGTGACGGGTTTCTTCGAGTGAGATGGAGAGAAGGCCAAAAACGTAGCACTAACATCCTGTGAATGAACGACCCTATTAAACCTGGAACCAGCAACAGTTTCCTCAATGTGAACCATGTTGTTTGAATACATTTTTCTTTGCAGCTTAACGTCAATCATAAAAGTAAAAATGCAATAACGACGACAGATTCTGTGTTGAGGCCACACATTCTCAAATGAAAAGCAAGTTTATGAATTTTTCTTCCATCGTACCGTTCAGAGAGCAGGATACCTGCACTGAACTCCATCCAGCTCCAGCCATCAGGCTGCCAAAGGAGAGGCGTGAGGTGTGTGGTGTGTGTGTGTGTGTGTGGTCAGTCATGAGTTAGCGCCTCGTAAAGCCTGCCTCACTATGGAACCTCTTCGCCTGTTTATCTCTGCACTCACTCCCCAGTACCTGTATCCCGGCAACACATTCCACAACAGCAGACAGACGCGTGCGTGTGCACGCACACAAACACACACACACACACGGCCCTGGAAAACAGGTGGGAGGTTGAAAGGCTGAGAGCAGACCGTTGAAGGGGAAAAAGGGAACAGGAAACGAAAGGCAGTGAGTGGGTAGGTTTAGGATGATCTTTGGGTGACCATTTTTGGAGATCTGGTGCCGCCTAATCCAAAAGACCATTGTCACCTCTCAACAGCCTCTGGCTGAATAAACACGAGGAGCATGTAAAATATAAAGAACATGTGATGTTCTGTATCTAATATAAACATATTACATGCATACACGTTGACAGCCATGGGAAAGCCCAGGAGCTCTTCCACCCGATGCTGTCATCATTGGACTGCAATGATCAGTAGCAGTTTTACGGTTTGCACTCTTTAACTAATCAAATGGGTTGAAGAAGAAAACACAATTCTGTTCAACACACAGCATTTTGTATTCATTCCAGGGGAATGGGCTTTTCTTACAAATACGTGATCAAGCTTAAATAGCATTTCAAAACTTTTTTTTATGTCTTCTCTTGTGTATTAATTTCTTATTGTACAAGCATGATTTTTTTTAGAGACTGCACATGTCAAATTTGTATAGACAACTGTTTAACATTTACAGTGTTGGAAAGTTAAATAAGCTGACACAGAATGAACCATTCTAGGCCAGAAAAGATGTCAAATTTCTAAAGAGCATCCCATGAAAAGGTTGATTAAAGGTTGACCAAACCCTGATCAATCATATTTTTGATCATATATATTTGCCAAAGGTTGATTTTAAACCTTAAAGAAGGTACAAATTCATTTTATGAATCTTTGATACTTGGTTAGATGGTCTCATAGCATCATCTAGTGGCTTGCTATGACTGAGTGTGGCTGTGCTAGCTCTTGGGTCTATGCTCACACCATGCTAACACATAAGGTCAGACCCACAGGAATAAAACAGAAGGACAAGCCAAGTGGCAGCAACATGTACTGCCCTTAAGTTCAGACTGAAGTAAGTTGTCTATGACTTTGGCCTTGACCTCAAACGATTATTTGACCTTCACCCTGAAACATGTGCATGGGTACACACGTGCGCCCAATATACAGGCCTGTACACGCCCCCACTACACACTAAAACACATTATCTTTAGGCCAAGAGTAACCTGAGATCCGAATGACCTTCCGAGTGCCTCTGGGAAAAAGAATTGGCCTGAGCATATTTGGGGAGTGGTGGCAGAAGCAGGTAGTCCTCTGCTGTCTTTGACACTCTGAAACATAGAACGTAGAAGACGGTGTGTATTCCGTGTTTATTAAAACATTGCAAATACAAAACGTAACATTCCCCAATCCAAAGTGATACGAGCACGGTACATTTAAAGTTAAAGAGTTCATACATATACAGTAGCTGTGGTTTGATAAATACACACAAAAAGTTAAGCAAAAAGCTGCATAAATGTCTTTCAAGTATTCAAACAGCATCTAAATTTTGCCCTCCGGTAAAAACATCTCAGTGTGGCCATGAATACACGTGGGGTCTGTACAAGAGTTCTATTTGTCATGACACTGAGGGACCGGTGTTCTTTGACCATTGCCAGTTCACAGTGGTGGCAAATAGATTTACCAGAGGCCTGCCTACCACCTCACAACCATTGACACACCACCAAAACCATAAGGCAGGATTATGTTTGCCCAGCAACAAAATAAAACTACAATACTATTTACATCTCTATCTTACACGACCAAAGTAACTAAAACAATAAGAGGGCTTACATGCTGACAGTATAATCCACATAAAACTCCTTGAAAAATGGACGTCTGATAAACAAAAAAACATTTCTTATAACCTGTTAGCGCAGGCCCGACAAAAACAACATAACTTTGAGTGTACAGCGAATGACGGAATTCTAAAATACCATCGCTTGGTAGATGAGTAAAATTACAACGGTTCAAATGACATCCTATTTCTGGTGGACTACACCAAATCATTCAACCCTGGCGTCCCTTAGCTTCTTGCATCTCACTTTCAGTGCAATTATTCATCAACAAGGCAGATGGCAGCTACTTTGTCAAGCTGCACTGTACAGCACCACTGTGCCTCTCTGCCAAGGACTCTGGATCACCTCGGGTGCACAAACACAAACACAAACGGAAAGTTTTCTTGACAGTGGAAACAAACCCATAAGTACAAACACATAAATAAAATGAGGGTCTTATGTACTGTAACTGTCCATGTGAAAAGAGCAATAAAACAGCTCCAGTTTGCCTATTGGAGGGTTATTCATTTGGCACGGGAAGACTCGTCCAAGGCAGTGTCCCTTTAACAGAGACTTGTTATGATGTCGGAGGTGCAATAAAATAGGCTGTGTGTGATAGTCATATAGCAAGGCGCGTCAATCTGAAGGTCAGTGCACCGACACAGAGAGAGAGCCAGTTGACCTCCCAGTAGAACAGCACACAGCCCAGCAGGATTTTCTCGACATTAGAACTCCTTCAAATTGAAAACAGTCCCACCGGTTTGCCAGACACTCCCAATCGGGTGGGTGTAGTGCATCTATCAACAGGGTCAACAGAAAGGGGGGTAGTTGCGATTAAATAATCTTTAAATAGTGTGTCTTTATTTGTGTGTTTGTATATATCCTTCACCAACGTCCCGGCTCTGTCCGCGGCTTCAAAGCGGTTCAGTATGGTGCAGTCTAGTCTGCGCTCCGAGGGTCAACCCTCCTGCTGCTGCGCTCCGATCACATGCGAGTTGAACTGGGTGATGATGATGGTGATGTCGTCGCGGTACATGCGCGCCAGCTCCTCGGGCAGGGAGAGCATCTTGGACAGCCTCTCGTGGTCCACTGTGCCAAACTCATTGTTGCCCACGGCATGGCGCATCAGGTAGGTGGCCGCGTTCTGGTCCTCAAAGGCCGAGGACATCCGCGCCTTCCTCTCCGCCAGCAGGCCCTGCATCTGCCCCAGGGTGACCTTGTAGCCTCCCACCTTGAGGGGCTGCCGCTGGTGGACCCCCGTCAGATACTCCCCCACGATGCGCACCACCTCCTGCCTGTGAAGGGTCTCCCATAGGCCGTCGCTGCCGATCACCTGGACAGACAGCGAGAAACAAGTCACCCACAAGTGCTTTGGCTACTCAGGCAACACGGGGTTGGCTGAGGTAACACAGCGTGTGGTTTTTTTAAACCAGCTGATGACCTTTGGCCAGAGTTGATCTACAGTGAGGTTGCCAGGTTTAAAGTTCCTCTCACCAGGAAGCGGTCCTGAGGCCGTAGTTTGTGGTGCGTGATCTCCGGCTCGGCCGTCAGGTAGGGGGGCGTGTGGTAGTTGGGGGGGATGAACTTGGTGTGTTCGTTCTCATGGAGCTGGTCCGGGCCGGATTCCAGGACGCGCCGCTGCAGCTCAATGCTCCACTTGAACTTTACATCCCCGAACGCCCGGAAGGGCATGAGCAGCCCCAGCAGCCGGTCCTACCACACATGAAGGTATAGAGGAGCGTTTAAATACTCAGAAAGTGTCAAGGATAGAAAGAAGATAAGCAATCATCCCATTGGTCAATGCGGATCATGTCAATAATCAACATTAACAAGGACACGTACATATCGTTTATTGTTTTGGCTAAGACACCAAACTCTAGCCTCCAGTGTCTCCAAAAGGAGCACACTGTCTCTTTGGTGTCCTGGCTTTCGCTCTGACCTCCAACCGAAACAACAGCTTAGGCTTGAACATCCATGAGGATGCCAAATTTTCCCCTTACCATAATGTTTTTAAAAAAAGGCCGAACCAACAGAGTTGTTGAAAGTGTGGTACCTGTCTAACGACGGTCTTTTTCTCGGAAGGCGGGTGCTCCGACCGGATCCGGGCCACCTCGTCTTCGTTCTGGGCGCTGTGATCGTTGGAGAGTGTGTGAGCGCTGAACGAGCCGTCCTCCTCCTGCACCCCCAGCACTGCCCGTCCGTCCCCCGAATTTGCTATGTACCTGACCAGATAGGCAGAGAGAAAACCTTGAAGAGTCTTGTGCCGTTTCCGAAACGACTGACGGATACCGGTCGTTAAACTGGGGGTGGCTGCTCTTACAGGTCGGACCCGTCCACGTGGGCCACACAAGCGGTGGCTCCAGAGAAGGCCACTCTCAGCACCCAGTAATGCAGGAAGGCGTTTGGGTCTCCCACCTAGACAGAGGCCAGACATCAGAGCCCTCTCCCTCTGGGAGGTTATCACAGGACACAGAGCAGAGCGGGAAGAGGGGGTGGAGCGTTAGGGTTTCTCACCTGAGCCTCCAGCGACAGGTCACTGTCCAGCCTCTTGAAGGCACTCAACAAAGCTTCTTTGGTGTCCGGAATCTCCCCTGGACTGACAGCAAGAGTAAGGGGGGGAAACGAGAGAAGAATGGAGAGAAAAGTGAGACCGAAATATATAAATGGAAGACTTTCACAATGTTCTATCACTCCTCTGTCCCTCGAACTGAATGAAGTCCCCAGCTAAGTTCTATGGTCATGTCTCCTTTTAAATAGAAGGTGAGGGTTGGCAACCCACCCAACCTACCTGTTGAGGTCTATGAGCTCCTGCCAGTACGTGCGGAGGCTGTTGAAGTAAAGTGTCTGGGCCTCCCTAGTGAAGTAGTCGTTGGGGTGTTTGTGCCACTGCAGAATGGGGCTGAGGGGCCGGCCCGCTTCCACGGCGGCCTCCAGGTCACACAGTGTCTCATGAGACAGCAAGGACACGGCGATGTAGTAGAACAACCTCTCGCTCAGCGCCTGGGGGCGAACACAGTGCAAGAGAACAGAACTAAAGGTGAGGGAGGAAACGGATGAGGGTTCGCAAACGCCACAAAGCAAAAAAGCCCGGGCATGGAGTTTACCTGTGCACAGGCGCAGCCTGCGTGACCGTCAAACACCCCAAAGAGCATCCCCCGTGTTTGCAGGCAGGTAGCAGCGCTACGGCGGTCCTCAATGGGGGCATTAGCCGGTAGCTGGTTACTCTCAAAACCCAACACGGACGACACATTCTTACCATCAAACTCTGGCACCTACAACCAATGAAACAAACCATACATTAACTTAAAGGCACATTTTACATAATGCACATTTCAGGTTCCTACCTATGTTTAAAAGTTCTGCTTGAATAGTTTTACACATTTTAATGTTCAGAAAAAAAAATCTCCAAACTACCTGGATCTGCAGCATGTCTATTCACCCTTTGTGTGAAACGCTCCGTTTGACACCTGCCCTTATAAGAACCTCCTCCCAAGAAGCTGTCTGCTCTGATTGGTCAACTGGCCAGCAAAAACAGCGTTTTCTTAACACGGCGAAACCTCTATCCAAAATCTCCGGCCTCCGCTCTGACTGGCTATGTTTGAGAGCGTGCCAAACTAGTCACTAGATGGACATTATGCAATTGTGTGACTTTGTGACATAGATAAGTTAGAGAAGAAACAAGGCGTTTCATTCAGTTCAGAAGCAGTGTTTTCTGTGAGAGTTCCCTTTCACAAGAACGATAGGTTTAAAAATATCAACATATACATACTAAATAAAACAGAAACCCCCCAAAAGCATAAAGGTCCCCTTTAAAACACTAGCAAGTACAAACCTGTCTTGATTTGTACTTATGTTGCTGAGAAGGAAAGATTTTGGAAGTAGTCAGTCTTTACCTTGAAGTTGTACTCATTGGCCTTGAGAATGGAGTTGACCTGTGGAGGGGTCAGATTGTAGCTGTGCAGATCTGACGTAGTCCTGTAACCTCTTGATTCAACACCAGACAGCCACGTACGACACGCTGAAGCGGGTCGCTGAGGGAACGGGCAGCAGTGGGGCTGACGTTGGCCGGGTAACAAATTGGCACACCAGAGCATGGAGCGGGGCAAACTTCGGAGCAGCTGTGATGTCACAGGCATGGCTGGGGACTCTCTCTAGGCACACACTCAGTGCACCCTGATGCGTGAACCCACGCCTACTGGGGCACAAAGACGGACAACTATAAACCATGTGGCTCTGGCTTGAGTGCCACTTTCACCCATATCTGATTGTTAGCCTGCTTGGTCTACTGCCTAAGTCAATCAATCGAGCTCCCTCACACTTTATAAAGTACGTTTAGACATATGTAAACACAAGCTCAGGAACACTGTTAAATGCAGCATGCAGTCCCTGTTTAAAGGGTTAGACTTGGGGCAATATATTTGAGCTGCATTGGCCTATATTCATCAATAAACCTTTGGACACAAATTCAAGAAAGCCACAAAACTCTAATGCCATCTGACAAAGATATCTACTGGCTGGGCATCGCCTTAATCAGCAGCTAGGGTCAAGCTTGGTCATACTGTTCAGTTATTAATAGCAGACTAAATTCTAGCCCTGACATTTACTTCCAAATGCCTCGTATGCCCATGGCCTGCCAAACTAGAACAGTGAATGTCTTAATCTTTCAACCTCTTGATTTTATATGAATACATACATATTCACTGTATAAATATATACTCAGTTCAACACTTACTCGACCTAAACTTTGGAAAGTGTCCCATCTGGACGGTTATTTGAAAAACGCAAAATGTTGACACAAACACAAGAAATCCCGTGTTGGCCTAGTAGAAAATATGCATGTACAGTCGGGGGTGGGACTGACGAATCAGCGAGTCAGTGACACAGAAAGCCAGAGGGCCCATCCCTGCACTACAGGAAAGTTGCCATGTTTGTTGACATTAACTTGTTCAAGCCATGGTCCCTGCAAATTCGGCATGAGCAAAATATCTATGTAAATCTTAATATAAATGACCAAGTCTTGAATTTACACAAACTGTAGATTATAGTCTACGACCTCCGCATTTGACAACTGTACGATGTTGGTTCGCTACTAATGACGTGCGTCAGACAGCCCAGTAAAGCTATCAAATTAAGCTCGAAAGCCACCTCCGTTATCCACTGAAAAAACAGTAGCTTCACAGAAAATAGACCTCCAAACTGCTTAGTTGCTAAGTTTATACTTAATAGCCAGACCGTAGACAGCTAATGCAGACAAATGCGTTCACACACTGACCTTATTCGACGAGTTCGCGACGCTCGTTACACACTCCTCTCTTACGAATACGGACCGCAACAGCAAACCCGCATCTCTAACCCAAAGCTGAGCACACCGAGAACGGTGATTGGCCCACCTCTCTGACAGAGCCACAACGCGGACTTTAACCAATTAAATACTGGACAGCGTAGCTATGTGTACTGCTACAAATTGAAAGTGAAGGGGTAAAATAATTTTCCTTAATATTTTCACTAATATTATCTACTCGATATTGAATATGATATTTAATGTAAGAGTTTTCACTCTATATCCTATAACTAGGCTAGACAACAAACCAATACAATGTTGTGTTAACAGGACAATTCAGTGGCGACTAAAATTGCGCTGTTGAATCACAAACAGTTTGAATCACCACAAACATAACGTTTTTGTTGGTCTGGTCCTATACAGTAATTGAAGTAAGTTTCTGTGGCAACTTTTACATTATTTTTCAGACAAATAAGTAAACAAATGTATACGTTTCAAATAGGTTAGAGCTCTTTGATTACATAATTT
>JAVQJS010010338.1:0-11764 GCA_036024795.1 Galaxias rostratus | reverse complement strand
AGTCCACCACCCACTTGCATACTATCAGAGAGGACAAACATGGACCCACTCTCACAGCCGCAGGACAGACACAAAAAGTGAAAGAGAGACAGAAAGAGAGAGAGAGAGAGAGAGAGAGAGAGAGAGAGAGAGAGAGAGAGAGAGAGAGCGAAGTAGAGAACGAGAGAGTGAGAAACGGAGAGTCTGAGATAAAGGGAGAGTTGAAGGTGAGGGAGAAAAAAAGAAGAGAAGGGAGAAAGAGAGAGAGGGAGAGAGAAAGCGATATTGAGAGAGGGAAAGAGCAATTAACTGCACATCAGGTGTGTGATTAGCTAAACCAAAGAGATGGCAAGTTCTACTAAAGATAAATTCTACTAATGATAATTCCATCACTTCCATCTACTTCGTAAATTTCAAGCAATGGTTTACACAACCCCGCACACAGAAACACTCTAGTGCATATGTACTCTTAAAATGAGTTAATGGGCTCACACTCACCACAGACACATTCACGCAAGGCATAATGCACACATTTGTGTGTGAAGACATGGCCTCGAGCGCTCACGAGAAGGCAATGTCACATGCACTCACAGATGTGTGTAAACTAAGTGGCACAAAACGAACGCCAAGAGCCATGCAGCTCCATCTGCTTGGGTTTCACTGGAGACAGGCCTTTCCTATGCAGCCGTCCCACCTTCCTCCTTCACCTCTCTTCAAAACTCACACGCTACACTCAATCAAGTTCATTAATAATGTAACGACAGTAAAGAAGAATGCCTGGCGCCCCGTAAAGAGCCCAGAACGGTCTCCTACACTCCCCTCCGTGTCAAGAGGCCAACGCAATACAATCACCAAAGTGGCCGAACAGAATCGCTACTTTGGCCCCAGGCATGATTATAATCTTAGCCTGAAAACACCTGATTGTCACCCAGGCGCCAAATGTTGAGTGCATGGGCGGTAACACATCACACTCCATCTCTAACTTCAGGTGAAAGACTATTATATATGAGTTACAGTGGCATGTTGGGCTAAATCATATTAATAGAAGCTGCTGCAGCGCATAGGCTTCTGAAGTCAGTAATCTTCTGGATGGTGCTGCGGTCCACAGAGCATGTCTAACCCTCTCAATGTGGCAGCAAGACAGATAGAGCCATTGAATTCAGGAGTTAGCGCTTCCATTTTATTTACTGTTGCTTTGAGGAATGTCAAAGTGAAGACATGGCTTCCTACATTAGTCGGTATTGTGTTGCATGGCCGAAAACACAAAATGGAATGGAATACTGAAATGCAATGCACACTCCAATAGAGGGGTTTCAAAAGAGGGATCTAAACACTGGCAACCGTGTATCCCCGCACCTCCCCCTCCTCTTCACTGGCTTCTTATTTAGGTAAAATGGTTCGTGTTGGCATAGGCTAAGTTTTGTTTTCTGAACTGTACAGTTGGATAAGAACCCAGAAAGAAGAAACCAAAGGAAATTTAGTTGCAAAAAGCAAGTGTTCCAACCCCCTTGTTGCTACACGTACACCCCCACTTATCTTGACTGTGCTCTGTCGCTTCTCTTGCCGGGAGATCAATGTTTGGGACCAAAGTCAATGACAAAATATTCAATGGGTTCCTCTTAGGACCCTAACAGAGTGCTCACGGTGTGTATTCATGAGAGCGGGTCGATTTTACTCATCAAAGCGTTGCCATCGGGCAATTAAACCATGGAGACCCTCCTTCCCAGCAAAGTAGAAAAGTATCCTTTAAAGTCACCTCAAGCAAGTGGCGCTGGAGATGCTAAAGTGGCTATAACTTCCAATCCAGTATCGGGGCATCCCTCAGATCGAGACAGTACCTTTTTCGTCCTTGGAGGTCGTCCAAAACAAAGAATGAAAGTACACAGTACTATACCCATACCCTCCGAAATCAATACCCTTTTTGTAAAAACCAACCAATTACCTCAGTGACAACCGCTACTTTATTGTCATGTGATGGGGCGTGCTCAAGGCGAGCAATAGACAGACACCATGAAACACGAATCAAGGGGCCGTCAATCAAACCCTGCCCTACATGACACCTGGTCTTGTCCGAGTCGCTGAGGCTTCTTTCCTGGATGCAGAAAGTCGACTCCTCCTCACACCTCTCTCTCCCTATCAAGCTCCCTTTAATGTCTCGGTTCTCGTTCACCCCCATCTTTCGGGTGGTGTGAACAGGACGATACAGATGTAGTTCACTGTCGTCCCACCTGTGTTCCCACGGGAGGGGGGGTACATCTCTATCGACCTGCAGCGTCAGTCTGTCTGCGGTGACTTACAGTGGCCTGGGCCAGCGGGGAAAGGGGTCCCGCAGCACGTTGACTGACGAGCTGTTCTGACACTGATTGCCTTCGTTTGATCAGCAAGCCACTGCAGTATCCCGTCCATGTCTCGAATGCTGAAATGCGGTTACGACTGAACGTCGTGATAAAATCTTCGATGCCAACTGTTTTAATATTGATGGGATGCGAATAATAAGACTTTGTTCTGTCCTCCAGTGAACAGATTTTCATTATATTTTATTGGAGAATAGGCTAGTTACTTTACTTTTTCATAAGGCGCAGCAGTGGTTTCACTGCCTCTGAGTAACACACCCTTTTAATAATCCATCACAACAGATCAATCATCGGGAAAGTATATTTGACGTAACACCGTAGACTGAACAACAATATATGGCACTGAACACACAACAAGGTTATTATCACAGCCAAAGCAACAAGGCTGATTAAAGTCGACGTATGCAATGTAGGTCGAACCTGAAAGCCAAATCCAGCCAGAGCCCGCCGACGCGCACACCCCAGCACAGCTTCTTCCGATCCCGCCAGAGCACGTGTGACGGTGTCGCTGTAGTCTGATCACAGTGAAGCGTGACAGAAGCACACAGAGGGGGCCGGCTCCCCTCAAACCGGCGAACTGCACTGACAGAGATCAAATAAACCGTGTCCCTTCACACCGCAGAGCTAAACAGATGACAAAATGAAGATTGCCGTCTTGCCATCATCCGCTAATTACGCATGCAGATGAATCTGTCTGGTTCCTCAGACTAGTTTGCTCAGTTGGCGTCTCTCTGACGAATGAGGAATGCGGACACCGTCAATCGTTAGTCAGGGTAATAGATCAGACCTGTTTGCGCTGTTCGGTTTATCACCGAATTGGCAGATTGACTGTTTACACACAGGCAGTTTTTCTCCAGCATAATGAGCTCATTCACCCACGATGGTTGGGTCTATTTAAAGAGGTCCTGTAATACACAGACTGTGACATTCCGAAGAAGATGTGCAATGATTGTTTCTATGCTTTGGGGGTGAGAGTGGAGTGCTGTTGGGTCTGTCTGGGACCAGCAGCATCAATGTCATTGTCACCTCCGATTCGGCCTCTACCCAGTCACAGCCTCCGCCCCTTTTGTCTTCCAGTGCTCCTTGGACCAATTGTCTGGTTCCGGGCCGACGTCTTCCCATGTTCTTTCCGAGTCCCTAACCAATCAGACGACTCTCCTGGGCCTGTGTGACTGTGGCCCTGTTGGATCACATCAGTGTCACAGTCATCCGTGGCGACAGGGCGACGGGCCTACAGGGCCTGGAGGAAACCAGTAGAGCAAAGACAGGGATTGGGAAACGTGTGGAAACCCTTACCTTCCTGCCCATGTGTCACACCCAAACACACACACTTGTATGTGCGGCCACCCAAATCCGCGCAGGGCTGCCATTTTCCCGCACACATTTTCACTTCGAACTCCCGACACTCCCAAAGCTGTCACATCTGCCTAGGAGTTCAAAGTAATACTGTCTGTCACGCTCCCTTGTGTTATAGCCCAGGGGTGACCTGCCTGACCCCACGTTGCTGTCACCTCTGTCGCGTCGTGGGTGACGCCTTAACGTGACGAGGTACCATGACTGGCTGCACCCAGCCCTGCACCCCCTTCCCTCCTCCGTTTTCCCAGCCCTCTCTGCACCTCGGGCAGTCTCTCGGGCAGGACACTGGGGGTGACGTTCTGTTGATCATTAAGCCTTCAGGGGCCACAGGGGCTCAACGTGGGCAGACATGGGCGCCCGGGCAGGTGTTTGATCATTTTTAAGGAGGACAGCTGAACCTTGTGGGGAGAGTTTCATTCAGCGGTCGTTAACCTTTCGCTCCCTCAGGCGGCGTTCAAAGAGATCAGAGGAGTAGGTGCAGGCGAGTCTGCACAGTGGCAGCAAAGAGGAAAGTTGGCACTGATACATTGTCATTAACTGCTGCGCTGCTGTAAGTTTACACCATTAAAACCGTTATGAAAGTATCGTGAAAATAACGGTGTGAGCAGCACGATGCGAAGGAAGAAAGTTGAAAGAAGAGTGTGTCCGTTTGTGCGTGTGTGCGTGTGTGCATGTGTATGTGTACATGTCTGGGTGCCTGCACGCAGCTCATGCAGTAAAGTCACCTGCAGCGATGCCTGATAAATCTATCAGTGTGTAATGAGTCCAGGGATTTGCGGGCTCCCAGAGGTGAGTGAGACGGTGAAACCAGTCACTGAGAGGGCCTAGCATGGTTGGCGGCTCGGAATACATCACACAGCCCTCTGCACTGCTCGGCCTCGCTGCCAGGGTGGAAATGAAAGTGCATTTGCTCCCCTAAAAGTAAACCTTGTACGTAAAGCTCACGTTCCTTTCTATCCTTTTGAGAGGGGGTGGGAGGGGGGCCATTTTTGTAAAGCCAGCGGGCAGGAATCTGACATCACAAAGAAAGAAGTGATTTAGTGCCAAGTGACATTTTCTCTGTTCGCATTTCAGTCTATATTAGATATTACTCCGTTGGAAATGGTTACGGTCCCTCAGTGTTGAACCTCCAAAATGAGAAATAATGACAAAACCATTACGGGGATGATTTTTTTGTTGCCTGCCCCAGTGGTACAGGAAATCACATATGCACATAGTCGAGCGTCACACTGGGAGGTCTGCCTATTTAATACAGCCTTCAGCAGTCGGCCGGGGGGAAATAAAGATGCGGACAAATTATTCCATTCTGCCTGTTTACAGCCAATTTTCTCCTAAATGCAAACCATTTTTAGCTTTCCCACTCTCTCCCTTTCTTTCTCCCTCTCTCGGTCTCTCTGACATTTCATCTCCCCTGCGTCTCCATTGGCCGTGTGGTGATGATGAAGCAGTACCACGCCAGTTATCAGTGCTCGGGAAGGCCATTTTTCAACCCAACACTTTTTCTCTTTTCTTATCCCACCATAGACAAACTCCACACAGCAGAGGCCAGTACAAAGTGCTTCGTTGTCATGTGTTTCAAGGCTAAAAGATGAATGACTGGCTAACAGGAGGCAATGGGCTGCCTCCTCCATATTAGAACCTCATCTAGTCTCACTTCAGTGCCCGCACGACAATGCACGAGTCAAGTGCCGGGTCTTGAGTGTCAGGGCAACATGTTAAACGCAGCATTTAAAATGTCACTAGTATCTGGTCAGCACACCATTTCACTGTAAATTGTCTTGTAATCAAGTGCCGTCATGAGCCAGCCATAAAACAGGCATGTGTGCAGTCAAATGAATGCTCCATTAATGTGCCCTCCACGAGGCTGTCGTCCCACAGCTTGTGTTTATAGGAGCAGAAAGCAGCTTCCAGGAGGAGCAATGCAGTGATGACAGTGTTATGCACTGCTTTAAAGGGGAGAGTGTAAGGCTCATTAGATTCATTAGGTGCTAAACTTCACCTCCCTTTGGACACCTGCTGCCATGTAAACGTGCAGTACATGATGCAGCTCAACTGACTACTTTAAAACGCCAATGATGTCACTCACATACTTGTTCGATGGGAAAGTAACATTAAGCCAAACTTAATGGATGCAGCACTGAATCACCAAATCACATGCTTTGAACATTTAACTAAATAATTAAAAAGATGTCAGTTAGAAAAACCTTATTTCACACAAGAAATTCAGTCATGTTTGACTACAAGTGAAGCAACTAATGACCTACAGTGCTTGAAATTATTGAACACTACCATTGTGACTGCGAACAAATCAATTATTTACCAGATTTTAATGTGCAGGAGGGAGGATGGAGAGAAGCTTGGGTTAGTGTAGGCAGGCAGACAGGCAGTCAGGCAGAGAGACTGAGAGACAGAAAGACAGACTCAAAGACAGACAAGCCAAGGCAGGAAGACAGAGATACAGACACACAGAAAGGGATGACTGACTGACTGACTGACTGACGGACTGATGTAGGGTACAGGGTTGTGTACACAACAAAGGAAGCCAGAACTACAAAAACAAAGGAAGACTGATGAGGCACGCTGGAGAAAAGGGAAGAATACTAAGAGGGTTTGTACTATTCTCCTCGGTATCTCTAACTCCTCTCTTGTAGGAGCTAATTATCTCCCGCCTGACTTCCGAACCCGCCTAACAATACTAAAGTAAACAGCCTTCCGCCCGAGGAGAGCAAAGGATTTTATCACGTGTTTGCAGCAGGCTGGATTTGGTGTGTATGGTGTGAACTGGGTGTTTGCAGTGTATGTCTGGATTCCAACCAAAACATCCGCGTCTAAACAGCATTCAACAGGTATGGAACATTTTTGTTGATGTAGTTTATTGGGGCGTGACATGCTTAGCACATGCCAGTGCGAGCAAACGTATAGCCTCATCAAATGTGACTTGCACAAAAAAGCAGTGGTGGATTATGTCCGGACGCTCCATGTACACACACACGCTCGCACACTTGTGTTCTCCAACGCATCACTCAGGTCGAGGCAACCAACATGTGTAGTGCTGAATGGCCAGGCCAACTGAAACCATACTACCCCAACCCCAAACCGCAATACTCCTACTCCCCTAAACGTCCCTCTTCTGAAGCTGCCCGCCTTTCACCTGGGTCCTGAGAGGGGAGGTGAATGAAGAAAAAGTAATTCATTGTGATGGATTACATTTTGGCAGCAATTCCTGTTTAGAGCAGCTTAGTAAACAATAGTGTCATGTTTGTAGAATACTGCAACAAATGGCTCAGCTACTTTTACTGCTAAGCAGTTCATATGAACGGTCAGATCCATTGCCAATAATCCAGCGGAACCTTTTGCAACTGCATCCCATTTCTGACCATCATCATTGATGAAATATGATGTTTTTGAAGTAAATAATGACTCTGTATTGCATCATAAATGTGCAAGTTATCATGTCCATAAGTCTAGTGCCACTGTAAAGATGAGCAGCAAACAGCAGAAGCTACAGGTTTGGTTTTTTTGCACCTTGATTATAAAACAGGGTAGTAGCTTTTTGGCTATTTATCTAACTATCTTGATATAGTCCATCTATCTAACTTCAAACAAATCTTGAAATAGGACAAGGCCATTTCTTCCTCAATTAAATATAAAATGTTGGGTGGAATCACAAAATGGAAGCAACAATGTTGTCCGTGAGGTAATCTATTGTCTCTTTATTTGGAGTCAGAAACGCGTATGTGATCTTGCCCAGGGCGGCAGAAGAGCCAGAACCGCCACCTCAAAAAACAAAAATACTCTTGAATTGAGTTTCTAATTTGCAGCTGTCCTGAAATGTAACTGGCTGCCAAGAAGAGACAATTCGATCCCTAAATTTAAACTTGTGAAAGGTCACCATCTGACAATTCCCTGTGTGGACCTGGCTGGTCAGTAAGCCTGATTCAATTATCTAAGTGTGGGGCCATTTCTTGGAAGATAGGACCTCATGAGCCTCAAACAACTCTTCCAGCCAATTATCTGAATCTATTGTTAGAATAAATATTCATATTTTAAAGTTGTGGCTAAAAAAAAAAAAAAAAAAAAAAATTTGAAATTTAAAATTGAAAACGGAGTACTAGAGGGGGAATTGTGATTTTTCTTTTAAAATAAATGTCAGTGCTAAAACAGGTTTTGTGGTAAAATGTCTAACACACAAAGGTCCAGCACAATTAATTGAGGGGTCTCACGCAGGAGCTTAGGAGAACAAAATGGATCTGATAGGACGGTATCTCATTGTCAATCGATAGCTCTGGGTAAATTAAACCAAAAGACAAGCCATCAATAATCTCAAGCCTTCTAAGAGATGAAAATCTTCTACTATCTAGTATAGCTCTGGCGTGTATGGTTTCGTGCAGCATAGAATGGGAATGAGTGTCCGAGGTTTGCACAGACTTCAAAGGGTTGCCATGGATAAGCAGGTGCTAGAGCATCAATAGAGGTCAAGGATCACCCATTTATGATGCAATGGAGGTCAGGGATCACCCCTTTATCGTTAGCGCTGCACCGCGTCTAGGCTGCTTGGTTAAGCTGTTAGACAGTGCTGTTTGTACAACTGGGTAACTGGTATCATAAGTCTGGGGGGACGCTGATGCCCTCTGTGCTTCCCTGTTTTCCCACAGGTGGCCTGTCAGCTTCGCCCCCAGCAGCCACCCAAAGGGCGCAAAGCCACCCCCTCATAGGTAGGAGAAGATGTTGTTCGATTTTTTTTTATTCAATTTTTGGATACAGGGGGGCCATCTCACGTCCTTGGTAACGAGAGCGGAGGATCGGCAGCACGGCGCGGAGGCAGACTCTTTGACGGCCTGGCGGGAGTCAGAGGGAAGATGTGCTCTCGATTCCCTGCGCGGGATTGACATCCCGCAGGCAGCGCTCAGATTGGCTCCCGTCCCCAGGGCTGTGCCTGGCACGGCGCGCTCCCTGCCAGGGGGGGAGAGTCATGCCGCAGCCTTCATAGCGTCGTCGTTGCACTGCAGAGGGGGATCCAGACAGGAGAATCAAAAGCCCTTGTTGGACTGAGAGGGACGGGTGTCAAGTAGACTGTGTTGAGGCTGGAGAAAGAGGGGAGGGAGAATGGAGGATAGGACGGAAGGAGTTGGAAAGGGGGTAGTAAGGATGTAAATGATGGAGAGGAGAGGGAGAGAGAGAGAGAGAGAGAGAGAGAGAGAGAGAGAGAGAGAGGGTGTTGGTCCTAGCGGTGACTCTCATGGCTCCCTGCTAATGAGACAGGCCTGAGGACTGCCAATGACCCTGACAGCCAGCGCAATTACCCGCAGATTAATTCACTATTAATATTTTCAGTAGCCTCTGTTTGCGATGCATATGCGTGGCTAAACGCTCTAATGAGAGAAGATAGCAGCCCATACCACTACATGATGAATTGCTGCGTAATGCCGAGATAGAGAATGTTGGGGGGTCGGGGGGGGGGGGGTCCAGTCGTCATTACGGAGGGTCTGGGGAAATGGCGGAGCAGCCGCAGCGTAACATCGTGCCATTCCTCTTGTTCCGGTCCCCTTTTCATGTCTCATACACCACCATTAGGCTGCAGAGGTGGCCGGCGCGGCCGCATGGCCTTGCGTGTAGTCTGCACACCGCCTCACCAGACGCCCTGTCGGCTTCCTGCACCGCGGAACGTCGACGCACCCTGCCACTCACCGAGCCTGGAGAAGGGGAGATACACGCCGAGGATCAAGGGATCCAAAGAAAGAAAAAGCCGCCGTGCCGCCGAGTGACATGCAGAAATACACGGCTGACAAACAAACAAGCGACGCGGAGTGTGAAAGGCCTTTGTGTGGCACATTGGAAGCTGTTTAAAACTCCACAGGCAGAGCGCTCCGTCAACAGCCCACACTCGACAAGCTCACCCGGCGCTCACACGTTTTATTTCCGTGCCTGACAAACATACTCTTCAAGGCAGTGGGCGCTAGCCAGCATCCGGGTAGGGGGTATTTAAGACCGCGACACGGGGATCCATCTCCATCAACACACCTCCCAACAGCGCCCGTTGCTATTTATCGTCTGGAAATGAATCAGCTCACACTGCCTGGGGTGACTTCAAACAGTTATGCTCCGTTTGGCCCAAGGGGAAGCGCGCTCATCAAAGTGGTGACCTTTTAGACGCCTCCCCTTCCCCTCTCCTCGCTACCCGCACTGACATTCACACACGCCACCAAACAGCATGCGGCGGCAATTCCAATGATAACTGTAATCAAGGGCTAATTATCGTGCCCCGAGGAACACAGAGAGGCAAATTAAAAGATGAGAAGGAGCGCCGGAGCGAACGTCTAGAGGGGAGGCGAGGGAAGAAGAGAGAGAGAGGCAGGGGTGGGGGGGGTTAAGGGGGGATGCAGGCTTAGCAGGGGAAACTGGCAGGTCAAGAGGACTGGCCCTCATTAGAGTAAAACATTTGGAATTGGCCAAAGGCAACGATCCGCTGTAGCAATCCCTGTAACCTCGGCTGGCAGGGGCTGCAGGTTTACATGAAGACTGAAGTGGGCATGGAGCAGCGTGAAATCCCACGACTCACAAAAAGGCCACATTCCAGAGATGGAGAGAGACGGTGTTCCAGAGCGTTAGGGCAGCAGCATTATTCAGTAAACTTTTTAATATATACTTCTGTCTGATACCCGCAATCCATTTTTCTTCTTTGTACTCCATCTCTCTCTCTCTCCATCTCGGTTTTCGTCTTTCCCGCCAAGCTGACAAATGAACCAAAGTTTCTGCATGAGCTACGGCAAGAGAGATATTTCAGACAGACCTGGAACTACATATAGTAGCTTTAAGACTGGGACTGACTAGCAAGAGACCTGCAGAAAGAAAGCGATGTAAGAGATTCTCCATTGTAGTGATTAGTTTACACACATGCCTGCTCTTGCATGCACACACACACACACACACACGCACACTACTGACGAGTAACAGTGTTTTGAGCATCACGACAACCGCCAGGCGACGATGTGACTCTAATGAGCTGCTGGAACATTTAAGCCTCTCATCTCTCCTCATGCTCCAGATTCCCCTACTAATTACATTTCTCTCTTTTGTCATATGCATGGATTACGTGATCAAGTCACAGCTTCTCAATGGCATTTAAAAAGCATTGAGAATAGCAAGTACCTATCACGTCACCTGCCTGCATGCCTTCCCTTCTTTCACACTACAGTTATAACCACCAAGAACCGCCACTGTGCACTGGAGTTCTTTCATGTTTGAATGCGACAACACTCACATTAGGTCTGTTCGGCTAACCGGGTCACATCCTCGCACGTATGCGTGGGCGTACCGGAATATCAGAGATACTGTCATTTAAAGTTGCTCAATTTGGTCATGCCTGCCTTCATGGCATTCCAGCACAGTCCAGTATGACCTTTTAAGCTCTATATCAAGCCCCTAGCTATCAGCTGCTGTGGTCTTGTTTACAGTTGTTGACAGCAACATGAGTGACCTATGAACCTGACCTGGATATGAGAGGTCTGTTTCCTGTGGCAGGAAAAAGGCTGGACAACATCACTAGTTCAAGTGGAGATCTAGCTAACAAAGTAGGAGTGAAACCCACACACGGTGTAAAGCCCATCATTGAGAACTATGTGTGTGTGTGCATGCACTCATTGAAACACACGTACACACACACACACACACACACACACACAAACACACAAAAGCATAAACACAGATCGACAAACCAAAACACACTTTAGAAAGAATAAGAATTGAGTCCAGGCCAAGTTGCTTCCACAGCCGCCAATTGGCCTTGGGAATAAATTAGGATGCATTGTGGTGAGTGAGAGCAGCGTCGTGCGAAGGCTACAGGCCTCAGCGCAGAGCCATGTGGGGACTGAGGAGCGAGAACAGACCTTGATGAGGGGTGGGGTCTCTCATTCAGCAACTTGGTTCTGTAAAAAAAACTCAACACACGTATCACACTTTACTTGATGAGAATTTCAATTTGATAAAGCCTGGCAGAATCAGGCGAGAGAGAGAGAGAGAGAGAGAGAGAGAGAGAGAGAGAGAGAGAGAGAGAGAGAGAGAATAGGTCACTGTCA
>JAVQJS010010337.1:0-11288 GCA_036024795.1 Galaxias rostratus | reverse complement strand
AGATATATATATATATATCTATCCATCAAGCACAGGTGCATCATATTTCCACTGTTCATTCTTGAGATGTTTTTACAGCTCACTTGGAGTCCACCTGTGTGGTACAGTCAGCTGATTGGACATTTGGAAAGGCATACACCTTTCTATATAAGGTCCCACAGTCGAGAGTGCATTTCAGAGCACAAACCAAGCATGAAAGACAAAGGAATTGTCTGTACACTTCAGAGACAGCATTTTCTCACAGCACACATCTGGGGAAGGGCACAGATGCATTTCTGCTGCTTTGAAGGTTCCAATATGCAGAGTGGCCTCTATCATCCATAGATGGGAGAAGTTTGAAATCACCTCTTCCAATGCTGGCCAGCTGTCGAAACTGAGTGATCGAGGGAGAAGGACTTTATTCAGTGGAGGTGACCAAGAACCCGCTGGTGTTATGGGCAGTGTCATTCCTCTGTTCAGTGTGTGCTGGTTTGTTCCTTTCCCTTCTGTGTCCCCCTGCTGGTCCCTCTGTGTATGTCTGTTGCATGGAGCGTGGTTGTCTCCCTCTGCAGCTCCACCACCACACCTGCTCCATGTATTAATCTAATCGCCGCAATTAATCTACCTGCCTCCAATCATCTCATTAACTCATATAGATGTACTTACCCAGGCTTTTCATGCACTCACTGTCAGATTGATGTTCCACTTGGTGGACTACTGCTCGTCGTAACTACTTGATTACCTATTGCTCAGTAAAACCATCAAAATCCTCATTCCACCCTTCTCGTCTGTGTCCTGCATTAGTGTTTTCTCTGTAATTCCTAACAGTTGGTCCCTCTGCCAGAGCTCCAGCGTTCTTCTATGGAGAGAGGAGAACCTACCAAAAGAACAACCTAAATTTGCAGCAATCCACCAATCAGGCATGGTAAAAGGTACATGACCGCTCTGGTGTTTGCCTAAATGCACCTAAAGACCATGAGAAACAAAATGATCTGGTCTGATGAGACAAAGATTGAACTTTTTGGTGTGAATGCCGGGCGTTTGTTTGGAAGAAACCAGGACAACTCAGGACTGTGAATGGTCTTGAGTGGCCCAGCCAGAGCCCAGATATGAATCCAATCGAACATCTCTGGAGAGATCTGACAATGGCTGTGCATCGACGCCTCCCATCCAACCTGGTGGAGCTTGAGAGTTGCTGCAAAGAAGAATGGGCAAAACTGCCCAAAGGTAGCTGTGCAAAGCTTGTGGCATCATTTTTAAAAGGATTTGGGTCTGTAATTGCTGCCAAAGGTACAACAAAGTATTGAACAAAGGCTGTGAATTCTTATGTGTACATGTGATTTCTTAGTTATTTATTTTTAATACATTTGCACAAAAAAAACTTTTTCATGTTGTCATTAAGTATTGTATATGTATGTATAGGCAAAAATAATAATTTGGAGGCAAAAAATTTAATTTGATACATTTTGGAATAAGGCCGTGAAATCTGTATTCACAATGTGGAAAAAGTGAAGCGCTGTGAATACTTTCCAGATGCACTGTATGTGTATATATATATATATGTATGTATGTATGTATGTATGTATATATATATATATATATATGTATGTATGTATCGGGGGGTTAAACCCAGGACCTTCTTGCTGTGAGGCAACAGTGCTAACCACCAAGACACCGTGCTGCCCTAAAAACAATTCTGTCAACATTTATTACAACATAAAAACAAATCGATACAAGCAGTATTGTTTGTGTATGGGTGCAATGCAGCCACTACTTAAAAAAAAAAACATAGCTAATTAAAAAATGCCTTTCCAAAAACATGACTCCAATCTTCCTCAATAATTTATGAAGTATAGTGTACGGAATCCCCTGGCTTGCCATTCTCTGTTTAATGTACAACAACAACAATACATAGGACACTTACAATCAGTGGAAACATATATATTCTGCTTAGCTCATTGATCTATTGTATCTTCCTTGTCAGCTGATCAAAATAGCAGCGCAACTCTGGCAGCACAGTTTAACTTAAGTGGATCGTTACTGCAGGACCTCAAAGTGAACTTTACTACAAAAGCATGACGCATCATTAAAATAAAGCACCTTTTATGTAACTGGAGTTTGCTATTTTGTAGGCTAACATCTGGTGTTAAAATCATGTGGGCAACATTAGTTCACTACAAATACCAATTGTCAACCGTAGCAATTGCTGAACACAATATCCTCATATTTCAAAGCTTTCTAATGAAAACCAGTTAAATAGTTTTGATATGCATGTCTTAGTATTTCCCTTGTCCGACAGCCTCATCATTTGGGAACTCCTAATGTCCTAACACATGGTCAACATCCAGCACAACTTGATCTCCTCCCCTTGTATTCTACAAAATACATTGTACTGACAGACAAAGTCTTAGTGTTTTTTAAACATTTTGCAATGTTAGCGCATGTATCCATTTGTTAACACCTGGTTATCCTACTGTTCTAGGCTGTTCAGCAGTCTTGGGGAGCTCCACACAATCTCCCAGCGAGGGTTCGGAGCTACCTACACTGTCAGACCAGGAAGTCGTTACCCTGTTACGCGTCGAAGCCCCTCCCCTTCCCCATCGCCCTGTTCCGATAGGGCAGAGCCTCTGGGTCCTGGGCGTGGCCTGACACTGGGCTCCTCCCACCATCACACTATCCTGAAGTCATCCAGCCTCAGTCTGCCGTCGGAACCCAAAGAGGTGCGCTTTGTGATGCGTAGCGCCAGTGCCAGAAGCCGCTCCCGCTCCCCTTCTCCGTCTCCTCATGCCTCACCCTGCCCCTCCCCTGTCTTGGGCACTCCTCTGCTGGCCCTGCGGCCCTGGAGACAGCGCCCCCTTGCTCTGTGGAGTAAGTATGATGTGGGAGACTGGCTGGAGAGCGTGGGATTGGCTGAGCACCGGCAGCACTTCCAGGAGCATGAGATAGAAGGCTCCCATCTGCCGGCACTCACCAAGGAGGACTATGCCGAGCTGGGGGTCACTCGTCTAGGACACCGCATCAACATCGAACGTGCCCTACGAACCCTGCTGGATAGCTGAACCCATCACCCTAACCCTGGACCCCAAAGAAAGTGTAGGGTGAAATATGGATATCCTGGCCGTGGCTGGATAGCCTTAGAGAGTGCAGACTACATAGACACCAAGGTTACATAGTGTGTAAAACATTGTACTATATAAAGCATTATATTCTAGTTATTTACATTGTCTTATTTTCAGATAAAACGTTGTTAATATGTAAAAATCAATTGATTATATCTTATTTGACAGACAATCCGTTAAAGCAATGAATGAAATGATTGAAGTTTTTGTTATTGCTTCTGTCAAGCCCAAGGAAAGACAGAGAAAAATTATACTTTTCTTTTATAAAAGGGTCAACGTTTTTTTTGCATGGTATATGTGCATGGGTTCAGTACGTCAATTAAAGCAATTCATTAGATATTTCCTCAGAGATTGGTCTCGCATTGTATCCATCCAAAGCCCAACTCAATGGGTCCAGAGATAGGCCCTTCGTCTGTCACTCAGGGGTGGATTTGAAGTGGATTTCCCCTTTAAACATCTCTGTCACTGCCATTGTAGACTGTTCTACACTCTCTAGGGCAGTCATTCCATTAAATGACAAAGACAGAAAGTTGGCCATATGTGACCCTAACTCTTTGGGTACATTAACCTTTTCTCTTGATAGCCATATGGATTTGTGACTGACATTCGTGACATTAAAAATCTTTGATATATTTTTTTTTACTTATAATTTTTCAGGAATTTATTTTACAGTTTTTAAATCCTTATGACTTAAGAGCCATCATGTAACTTAGCAATTTTTTTGTGGTTTTGAAATATTAATCAGTAGGCGATAATTGTAAATGTTGAGGTTGGTTATGAACCTGTGATTTGCAGAGGATTTTGAATTCATGAAAATCTTTAAATATTTTAAAATGTTAAGTTGATGTTTAATGACTTTTATGTTTCTAATTGAATTCTATCAGGGAGCCCTCGGCCAACATTGGTGGTTTCTAGGACAGTGATGCGAAATGGTTTTATATTCATTTGAAGCTGTTGACAGCCAACTTTTCTACGCCACTGTTTTGAGGTTAAGGATTTGTAGTGCTGTGCTCTGTAGATGGTGCTATAAATCTTAAGCCATCTGTACAGGAAACGCAAGGATTCACCAAAGCCACAATTTTGACCTTAGCTGATTCTGTAACATACATGCATGTGGCCAGATGCTGACCTAATCCACAGCTAACTGACAACATGCTAATCCACAGCCATGTGGCTAGACACTATTAGACTGCTAACTGAAAACATGCTAAAGCATTCCCAGGTTTTGGATACAATGTTCCACTAATGGTTAGCAAATACAATGCTAACTCCAAAACAGTGGAAAAGACTGTAAATCAAACTTTAACACTATCTTAGACTGTAGCTAATTGTCAGTGAGTCGCCATGATGCTGACATGATTGTAAACCCTAAACTGCAGTTCTCTCCATGGAGGTTATGTGTTGTATGATCGTATATCAGACTTGTGTGTATAGTTTATGGCCGCTGTACGAAGTGATTGTTGTTTCTAGAGTGAGTGATGTGTGTAGATGTAATTGATTTTCTACAGTCTATTTCATTTGTTAATAGTCTGAAAACAGGCCATGATTACTATAGCTATTGAGAAGCTACTGGGGATTCATTGTATCTTTATAATAAACTCTTCCCCTACCATGTTTTAGAAACACTAGTCTGTTATTTCAGCTGATGTATTAAGCCAAATGGGAAAATATTTAATCGCATAGACCTTTTGTTGTTTAAAATTACAGTTTTCAACAAAGTATAACTGAACCACAGGCATTATTTGAAAATACAAAAATGCTTTTGTCAAAAGCATAAAACTGCTAGTGACAAAGCTCTGCAGTCCACTTAAATTTTTCCTTACCACAGTTACAGTTATGTGACGCCCTTCATCATCTATTCCCAAAACACAGTGAACCCTCCTGGGGTCTCCAACCTTTTTTCTTCTATGAGCTAATATTCAAAAAATAAGATGGCCTAGAGCTAATGATGTCAAAATACTGGCATTTATTATATCATATATTTATTATACACTCAAATTAACCAATTTTAATAAAGCTATCAAATGGCAATTGTTGTGTCCCGCCAGCTTTGTTAATATTGTCATGTTCATGTTCATTCATGTTTTTCTGTTATGTTTTGAATCATGACTCATGTCTTGTCCTGCCCTTCTGGTTGTATTTGGACGCACCTTTCCCTCTTGTTTCAGACCGAGACTCCTCCCTTGGTGTGATTGACCCGTGGTGATTGCCTTCCCCGCCCCTTATTGGTCTCACCTGTGTTCCCCTACTTCATGTATAAATAGTCCTTGTGTCCCTTTATTCTGTGCCAGTTTGTCTTGTTCATTCACCCGAAGAGTCAAGTCCTGCATTTAGACCTCCAAGCAGATTACAGTCTGTGCTTATACTTATTCCTCCTGAGTGAGGGTATTTTGTTTTGTGCATTTGTTCCTCCTCCATTGTGATTTTTTTTTTAGTTACCTCAGTAAAGTTTATTTGATACTTTCATTCCTGCTTGTTGAGTCGTGCATTTGGGTCCGCCATTGGTGTCAAGGCCATTACAGCAATATCCAGAGCTCACATTTTTTCTCAAACACAATTTAAATGTCATATCCTAATGATATTAATCTATGTTCTTTATCTATTTGTATAACATTTTACTAAACTAGTTCTAAAACTAATATAAAACTTTTTGAGCTTTTACTGATTTTCTATGTCATATTCCACTTACCAAAAGTTAATCACTATTAGGATCAACGTGTGTACTTGCGTGATCTCTTTCCTACAGTTGATGAGATGACTGGCAGTGCAATAGCAAGATGTATGCATGAGTGTATCTGGGTAGGTTTACTTGAATAGACTAATTAAAATGCAAGTCTTTTTCTGAATTGTATGTAGTTCATATGAGATGCTGACTCACATAGATATTGTCAGGTTCAGGCAACCAAAAACATTTAGACAACACACACAAAGAAGAGAGGCAATAAAAGTAATATCTTTTACTTGCGAGGACAACATCGGCGGAGATGAACTCAGTTACAAACTCCAACCCGCTCTCAGTTCATTCCACCGAACCCTCTCTTTTTATTTTATCAGGATAGTCCCTAGTTACATGCACTCTGTTGCTCTAAAGGGTAGGGAACACACAGCAACAGAGTTATCAGGTGGCGCCGTACAGAGAGGTCTGTCTTTGGTCAATGTTTTCTCCCAAGGATGCAGTTCCTCTATCGAAGAACAGCTAGTCCCATTCTTCAAGGAACTCCTGAAAGACAAACCTTGCATATTCACAGTTAATCTTGTATTACTCAGATATAACAGTAGACACAGTAAAGGGATTAGGCACAATATGAGATAAAATAAGAACATGATTCCAACATTTCCCTCCTGTTTATCACATATTTGCTCAAAGTCTCATATCACTTTATAACAGCCACTTCATTTAGATTTTCAGCCGTAAGATCATTTTTATGAGCGCAAACATGTTTTCACTCAGAAATACGTGTTGTCAAATTTTTGTCAAAGAACTAAATTCTTATGACAAGGAAGGCAACAACTACGTAGAACAGAGCCAAAATATCCATACCAGAAATATAGATAATACAAATTTAACTAAGATATACATCATATGTACAGATGGGGGATATGGACAGTGGGAATTGGAGTGCAAGATATTCCAAATATATAAAGTGCAGGAGTGTTGATGAATATGTGCATAGGATTGTGATGTGAGATGAGATAGCTGCAAAAATGGAAAGAGAGACCAGGACTGAGGAAACAAGGACTCTGTATTTCCCAAAAGCATCCATCCAAGAGTCCCACATAAAGGCGTTAATCCCAGAATGCTCCCTCATCTTGTTATTTGGGGTGTGCAAGCCCTCTATGGCCTTGGTGAGGCTGCCATCAGCAGCTGTGTGGTTGGGAATAAATGTACAACATTGTTCACCAAACACAGCACACTCTCCACCAACAACATGTCGAGTGCTATGCGATTCTAAAAAGCCATGAGGGAGGTTGCTGATAACTGGTCATGAACGACCTCAAATCCCCTTTGTGTCCAATTTCCTAGTCTCTCAACATTGTAGTGGATGTATTTGATCCTATTTATGTTTCTGTTAACGGTAAACCACCAACAGATGGATGACTCAAACCCCGCAGCTACTTGGTCAGCTAATTTATACTCATCTGGCACACAGCGTGGAATACCGATGGCATCAATGTATGTAGAAACACCCGCTGGGTCCCATATAGCAAATCGTTTTTTTCCTATGCCGCTGGTCAGGCCTTACACTAAACAGTCTATTAGTTAACTCTTCAGCAGACATTGGATAAACTGAGATAGGCATCAACAGTGTAACTAAGGCACAAAGTCCCGTTACATCATTGGGTGTCAAATATTCTACCATCTCCACACCACCACTAGATGTCCCACCGGGACACTGGATTGAAATAGCCAGTTACAGTTTTTATTTGAGAACATGATTGCATGGGGAACTTACTTAACTGTTCACCATTTCCAAAAATGTGAATACAGGTCAAATTTCCTGGCGCTACTTTCTTTGAAAATATTGTTTTTTTCTTTTCCGCTGTTGTAACAGGAAATACTGAATCCCAACATACACATATGGAGTTTGGGTTTGTGTTGTTCATCACTTCAATAACACACTTATCTTCAAGTGCCGCAGCTACTATTTGCAATATTGGTCTAGGAGTCATGCACACTACACAATCACTAATCTAATTTGCAGCTTGTTCTACCATAAGTAACCAATTGTTGTTTTGCCCTGAGACACCCGTAAAGACTTGAAACCATCCATCCACTGTGGGGTCTTCTAGTATTTGTATCCCTCTCTGTGCTGCTATGAGGTTCACTTCTGTTTTATAATTGCCATTGTTAGTCACACTACTGTCAACTTCACACAACTGAATTTGGAAACCCTCATCCCCGCCTGTCCGATAACACCATAACATAAATCCCCAGCATATATTCCCTCTCTCGCTTTTATGTACAGTCTCGTTGTTTCTTAAGTCTACTGTCAACACAATATTTCCCTGCTCAACGCGTATGCCCAGTATACGTCTTTGACGCTTAGAATCCTCGGTAGTGGACCAATCTGTCCAGTCATACGGTGAGGTTTCTGCTACTAGATTTTTCCAACCTTTGTCTTTATTGTCGTTTGTCATGTACCATGGGTTTTGATCATTACAGCTAGGTTTAATGCCCTTGTTCAAGAGCCTTGCGATTGGGACTACAACGGTGCTGTTGGCATTTGGTTTCAGACACACTTGAGGGTCAATTGGTGTGCTCTGACACTACTACATGAAGTTTCAATTTGGGAACTGGACCGTTTAGCTAGGTGTGTGGTTGTATTTTGTGGGATGCCAGGCGGTTCCCATAAATACCATATTAGCAGAAAGACAAATATAAAAAATACGGTTCCTATAAAACATCTGATGGAGGTTTGCAACCACTGTGGAGTCATTTTGGTTGAAGGTTGTACCGCCTCTACCGGTTTGGTGGCTTTTAAGGACTTCACTGACTTTCAGATCTAACCAGTCTCTAAAGGTCTGGCTCCACCTTATTATCAGACTTTGGCTCACCTCCCCTGTCGGAGTGTTCATCGGAAATGACTTTTTTACATTGTGTTAAATGAACCCAAGTCGATCTCTCTGCTATTTTTACAGCGGTGGGAGTTGTCCACAATATTTGGTAAGGACCGTCCCACTTAGGTGAGTACCAATGCTTTTTCTTTATGCTCCGTATTAACACCCAATCTCCCGGTTCCACTAATTAGATGTCCTGCTCAGAAACAGAAGGGTTTTTATCAGTTTGTTGTCTTTTTTGTTTTTCCAACATGCTTCTCATATAGTGAGCCAAATTTGCCTCCTCATCAATTTCCCATTTATTTTTAAACTGAGGCAGTCTATACGGCCTTCCGAACAATTTTTCATAAGGGGTTAAACCTGAGGAACTGGTAATATTGATGTATAGTTTAACCAAATCTAAACATTGTACCCAGGATCTTTCTGTTTCCCCGAATACATTTCTTTAATCTATTTTTTATTGTTCCATTTATCCTTTCTACCAATCCAGCGCTCTGAGGGTGGTATGCAGAAGGATTCTTTAGATCAATTTGAAACATTATTCCGATCTTTTTTATGATTTGATTTACAAAGTGAGTTCCATTGTCACTGTATATTTTTTCTGGAATTCTTTATCTGGGAATAATATCTCTGCAGAGTGCTTTTGCCACCGTCAGTGCGTCTGGATGTTTAGTTGGGAATAATTATATCCATTTTGAGAAAGCATCTATTATGACTAGACAGTACTTCTTTCCCTCACTCTGGTTTAACTCTATAAAGTCCGTATGGATATTTTTAAATGGATATTGGGGTGCAGGAAAACGCCCTCTTCGCGGTCTTAGATTACCCTGCGGATTGTTTCTTGCACACGTTAGACATGCTTTACAAAAGTTCTTTGAATAAGAGTTAAATCCATAAGTGGTATAATGTTGATGTATCTGTCCTACCATCCCTCCTGTTGAGACATGTATCAACCCGTGGCTCAATATAGCTGCCCATTTATACAGATTTTTGGGTAGGATTGGTTTTTTGTCTGGTCATAAGTAGATGTTATTTTCCGGTTTTGCCCGTTTTTTATATTGTGGACCTTGTTGCTGCATTTCTTGTATTATGTCTTTATTTAGGTCTGTACCTTCCATATGTAACACATTTATTTGTCCTGTCGCTGCTGCCTTGGCTGTTTTATCTGCAAAAGCATTCCCTAAAGAGACTTTATCTGCACCAGCTGTATGCGCCGCACATTTACATATGGCTATGTTTTTTGGTAGCTGTACTGCTTGTATTAGGTTAGTTAATAGGTTAGCGTGTGTCACAGGTTTTCCTGTGGAGGGTATCATTCCTCTATTTTTCCAGTACTGTGCGTACGTATGTACGGTGGCAAAGGCATATTGACTATCAGAGTAAATTGTAGTATCTTTGTTTATCATTATTTTACATGCTTCAGTGAATGCTATCAATTCAGCTGTTTGTGCAGAGTAGTGGGATGGTAGCTTTTCAGCCTTTAGTATGGTGTTCTGAGTTACCACAGCATATCCTGTTTATGTTTTTCCCGTATCAGTTTTTTTTAAGAACCATCTACATAAATGACCATTCCGTTTTCTAGATCTTGATCTTTCAGATCATTTCTGCTTTTAAATATTTGTTCTGCTAATTCCTGGCAGTCATGTTTTGTGGCGTCTTCTGACAATGGCAGTAGGGTTGCTGGATTTAATGTGATACATCTTTCTATGGTCAGATGTGGTTGATAACAGAGTAGCCATGCATGAAAGATGTCTTGCAGGTGACAAAAAGGTCATATTTGTTTGCAGCAAAGCAAAGCTGACACTGCATGTGGCACTTTTAATATCAAGGGGTGGAACAAAACTATTGTGGCGCTTGTTTCCACCGCCATGGATGCTGCAACAACAGCCCTTACACAATGAGGAAGTGCACATGCAACATTGTCTAATTTGGATGAGAAATATGCTATCGGCTTCATTTTGTCACCATACTGTTGTACCAACACTGAGGTCAAGAAGTGGCTTTTACAATCTACCATCTGTACGAAGGGTTTGCTATAACCTGGCAATGCCAAGGCTATGCTAGATACCCAGACTTGTTTTGTTTTGCAAAAAGATTCCTCAGCCTCTACAGTCCACTGTAATGGGGGGGTCATTTTTAGATTTTCCTCATACATAAGTCTATTTAAAGGAGCAGTTATTTCAGCGTAGTTGGGAACCCAACTTCTGCAGTAATTTGTTAGGCCTAGAAAAGACAATTTGTTTTTTGGTTTGTGGCTTAGGAGCTTGCAGTATAATATTTTTCCTATCCTCAACAATAGTGCGTCCACCCGCGCTTAGATTATGTTCGAGGTATTTAACTTGTTGTTTACATACTTGAAGTTTGTTTTTGCTAACCCTATGACCCTATGAGTTAAATGTTTAAGGTGGGCTATAGTGTCTTGTTGACACCTTTACATGTCAGGTGATGCAAGTAAGATATCATCTATATACACTGCTCAAAAAAATTAAAGAAACACATTTGACTTTGAGTTTGAAAACACATCAGACTTCAATGCGAAAAAAAAGTGCGTAGGATATCTATACTGATATGGACAGTTTAATGGCTTAGGAACAAAAAGATGGCACACATTTGATGGAAATAAAAAGTTTG
>JAVQJS010010307.1:0-25916 GCA_036024795.1 Galaxias rostratus | reverse complement strand
GTACATGGGTAATGTTCCAACTCATTATGCACTTGCACACCTACAAACGTTATCTCATCATCAGATAAACATCAGTACATGATTCACAATATACAAAGTAGAGCATAGAGTAGAACGTAGACCGGATGGGTAGGATATAATTGTTGAATGAAATTGAATAGGTGACTTAATTCCCACATTCTTCTTTAAAATTGATCTACAAGAAAATTTGGTTCATAAGAAATGAATAGGTCTCGGACCTACTGAAGCCTACATAGAGACGTGTGCTGAACAGAGCAATACTGCCCCCTTGAGTAAACCTATGTGAATAAAACTTTATTTATTTATTTCGTAACATTTTCACCCAAATTAATTTGGCAGTCCCAAGACAAATTGGGTTATAAAAATACTGACATCTGAATCCCAGATGCAAAGGCTTATCGCTATTTAGTAGTGCAGGATACAGTGTCATATGTCCATCGCGAGAGATAACGAGATATGACAGGTGAGATTAAATAGTAGGAAGCGTCAGTTAGAGATGGACTTCAGTCACGTTGGGTTGGAGAGAAGATGCACACCCAATGAGGCGTCACTTCTCGCCCGTATGAAAGCCGGCATGATTTTAGCGCAATTTTGACAAACCTCTGTGAAGCGGAAGATACGTCACAATGACTAAGACGCCCCAAGGGAACATACAGATGAGACCGGAATGAATCGGGAAGAGGGTCAGCGCTATATGTGTGATGTTATGGCAAAGTAGTATGTCCCAACTAAACGCATACTCCATGCAACAGTATGTGCTTTGTACTTTGCACGGGGGACTTTAACGCCCATGTGGGTGACGATGGAGAAACATGAAGAGGGGTGATTGGGAGGAATGGCCTGCCCGATTTAAACCAGAGTGGTGGTTGTTGTTGTACTTCTACTTCGCATTAACAGCCCCGGTATCCCATTCTCCTGCAGTACCCCCCACAGGACTCCCCGGAGGAGACACGATTGTAAGGCTTCTCCAAGTCCACAAAACACATGTAGACTGGATGATCAAACTCCCATGCCCTCTCATAAAGCCCCGCTAGGGTAAAGAGTTGGTCCAGTGTTCTACAACCAGGACGGAATCCGCATTGCTCCTCCTCGTCGAGCAAGACAGCCCTATAATGTCCAGAGCCTTCAGCATCTCTGGGCGAATCTCATCCACACCCGGCACCTTTCCAGTGAGGAGCTTCCCAACTACCTCAGTGACCTCTGCAAGGGAAATTACTGAGACTCCCCCTGGGTCCGCAAAATTCTGCCTCCTTCACATAGGATGTGTTGAAGGGGTTAAAAAATTCCTCAAGGATTTCTGCAGTTCGGGTCAGCAGTTCCCCTCCTCCGCTCAAAAAAGCCTGAGCCAAATCCTGCTTTTCCTTCCTGAGATGCCTAACAGTTTGCCAGTACTTCCTTGAGGCCAATTGAAGATTTTTCTCCAATCCTCCCACACCCAGGATTTTGCTTCTTTTGCTACTGAAGCTGCCGCCCTTCGGGCCACCCGGTACCCATCTGGTGCTACACGAGACCCCTGGGTCAACCAAGTCCGAAAGGCCTTCTTCCTCAGTCTGACAGCTTCCTTCACCGCTGGTGTCCACCAACTGGTTCTTCGGTTGCCGCCCCAACAGGCACCGATGGCCCTCTGACCACAACTCCTAGCAGCCACTTCCACAATGAAGGCTCTGAACATGGTCCACTCGAAATCAATGTCCCCAACCTTCATCGGGATGCAAGAAGAGCTCTTCCTAAGGTGGGAGTTGAAAACTTTCCGGACAGGGTCCTCCACCTGGCGTTCCAATTCACCCTTACTACACGTTTGGGTTTACCGGGTCTGTCCGGCAGTCTCCCCCGCCATCCAACTCACCACCAGGTGGTGATCAGTTGACAGCTCTGCTCCTCTCTTTACCCGTGTTCAAGACATAGGGCCGCAGGTCTGATGATACAACCACAAAGTCGATCATTGATCTGCGACCTTGTGTGCTCTGGTACCAGGTACACTTATGAATCCATATGCTCAAACATGGTGTTTGTTATGGACAATCCATGTCTAGCACAGAAGTACAACAACAACCACCACTCTGGTTTAAATCGGGCAGGCCATTCCTCCCAATCACGCCTCTTTATGTTTCTCCATCGTCACCCACATGGGCGCTAAAGTCCCCCAGCAGAACAATAGAATCACTAGATGGAACCCTTTCCAAGACCCTACCCAGCAAAATCTGGCAAAAATGCTGAGAAGAAGTGGCGAACAAACAACGCGAGCGTCCCCTGCTTACAGCATCGTCATAGCCAACACAAAGAAGACAGGCAGAAAGCTTTTGGTCATTGCATATGCTATCATAATCAATAATTAAAGTAGCACCACACTCACATAAGACATTTCTGCTCGGCCACAATGCACCACACTCTACACCCTGCAACAGGATGGGGCAGCAAGCTAGTTTAATAATCCTTCTGGCTTAGTTACACATCATTGAAATCTTAGTGTTTGCACTCTGAAATTCTGGGAAAGTGTTGTGCTATGCAGATTTGGGCAATGGCAAGCAAAAAGCAGATTTTAAAGTTGATCATCAAGGCATAATTTGGGCCATTTAAACTCACAATGCTCTGCAAAGTGTAAAACAGCACATTAACTCATTGTCCTGATGGAGTACCAACGATTGCTAGAAGGATGAATGAGAAGGAGAGTAAAAATTCAAGTGTAATGTTTTGACAAAGTGGAATATTCTAGTTGGATGCCCACTGCAGGCAAGAGTATGTACTTCGAAAGGGCAGCTACAGTACCTTCAAATAGTAATAAGTAGTGGTATGTGATTAGGAACTCGGTGATAGTCCATGTGAATTCTTCTACATAAATGTCCTTAACCTCATGATGTTTTCCATCGGGGTTAAGCAATGATATATTGTGAAAGTCAAAAGACATACTTTATTGACTGTTGTGATCCACCCTTTGTGTTTCTCTTGTTCTTTGGTGCAAGTGGTTGGGGCTTAAATACAGGATAGAGATAGCTTCATGGCGATGAAGGAAAGGTACTATACTAATACATAGTGCATGGGATAAGCGGTTCTGATAATGGATGGATGGATGACACCCCTTATAAATGTGTTAGGAAATATAGAGGTTTTAAAGCTGTATTCTGTATGTGTATGCTCTGGATTGAGGGAGGGGATATTTCTGTCCTTCATTGTCAATCAGAGGTATTTTGGTGTTATTATGCTTTCTATATTTTATCAGGTAATATCTTGTGAGAAGGTTATTGTATGTTTCTTGTCTGGACTGTGTGGGACAAGGGGGGATATGTGCAATATTCAGTATAAACAATATGTAGAACAAGGGGGCCTTGTGACTGTACAGGGAAACATCCAAGTGTTATTTTCATTATGCTGTAAGGCAAAAGTAAATGTAGGGAATCTGCAACTCGAGGAGACCTGTGTTTTTCAGGGAATACGGTACTGTTTGGTTTGAGATAAAAGGAAAGAGGGGGACAGTTTTTAGGAGAGTTGGATTTGAAGAGGAGAGAGGAGCTTTTGGGGAACGGTGTGAAGGGACGGTCCAGCAGGACTGTCATGTCTGTCTTGTATTAGTCCAATAAAGAAGACATTGCTTCTGAATTCCTGCAAACATCAGGGTAAATGTTATTTTCATTTGGAACCAAATACACAGCAACACATTGACAGGCAAAAGGGAAGTGTGTGTAATCAAATGTACGCCTTGGACTTAAAATAATGCAAAAAGTGTGTCACTACATTTGCATGACCTATAAGTGGCCATTACCTCAAAGTACTATTATTATTTATCTTTATTTAATTCCAGCGATCTTCCCTGTAATATTACGACAAACTCTTGAAGCACATTATAGCACTCATTTAAAACAAAAATATGAACAAGACCTGTCACATTACAATAGCATAACGGTTCTGACATATTAAGTAAAAATATATTTAAAAAAATAATAATAGTAAAACTAATAATAATAATAACCTCTATATAAAGCTATACACAGAGGAAAACATAATTTAGTCTAAAATTACGTGTAAAGGAGGTCTACAAAATATCTTCACTTCCGGACTGTATTTCCTCATCATAAGTGGATGTGACGTTTCGCAGTCCATATAAAGATCATGGGGGCGCGTTTTCTGTTATGAAATGTAATCTGTACAGTTGTGTAACAGCAGCGTGCAGTTTCGACATAACCTACAAGTATATTTGATTGTTAATACTGTCATGCACCACAGTTTTGCAAAGAGAAACCTGGACATTTATCACAACTGTCAATAGTAGATTAAAGAACATGGCTAAGCGTAAGGGACCTTCAGTCGTGGCGACAGTGACAACGAGCCCAACAAAGAAACTCAAGCAGCTTGCAGAAGCAAATGAACCAAAATCAGAACCAAGTCCAGGTATAATTGTGATATAGAAGAGTCGGCAAATTACTGGGCGATTGAGGACTCTAGGCTCATACAACGGAGAAATATTATTTCGTGTTTTGTCCATAGGATGAAAGTAATTTATATTAGATTTTGTCTGCAAAAACTTGTTTTTGTGTTTGGTTTGCAAAGCAGGCTGTAGATGCATGGTTGATCATGTGTGTGTTGTAGATCGACAGCAGGAGTTTGTTTACAAACTCATTTGAGTTTCAGTTTGTAAAATATGTAACGAATTCATGGTGGGTTGAATTGGCTAACGTCATATTCTCCGTGATGGCTTTACATAACATCCATCTATTACACAAATGTTTGATTATCTTGTGTTTCAAAACTCTTTACAACAGAACATCTCTGAATCAAGTGATGCTGCTCAGGGATGCCCACTTGCACAGCTCTTTTGTAAATTGTGGTTTAAGTACCCAGGCCTTTTTTTTCTAAAAAGTCTGGCAATCCTCTTCTGACTCCATTCATTTACATAGTTTATATCGCCAGAAAGTTTTCTAACCATTTCTGGAAATTGTATTCATTATTAACTGGCAGCCTCTCTAGTTGTTTTGGTTAGTTGTCTCAACAATTAGTTGTAAAATATGCTAAGTGTATTTTTACTTACATTACAACTGCTGTTTGGTCCAACAAGAATAAATCAGTTATGCAATTTGCGAATGGGAATATGAAGTGACATTTGTACATTTCAGGTTAATATTGATACCCAATTTCTATTTCACAAATCACAAACTATCTGTCAACAGAGAAAGACATTGTGAATGCGAAAGAAAATGAGATTGTTCTGAGGAAAGGCAAGCCAAAACCGTGCAACTCTAAAACCACTAGTAAATACTTTGAAGGGAAATCTCCACTGAACGTGGGGACTCACAATCAAGGTTCTGTGGCCCCATTAACACCGGTGAAAAACAAGGAAGAACAAGATGAGGAAGATAGTGATGATGAAGATTGGGAAGAAGTAGAAGGTGAAACATTTGCGTTGTCCCTTACATTTTTCTATATTTTCTTTAATAACTTTTGTCTATCATGTTAAAAGTTATATTGTGCATTTTTAGTATATACTTGTATACATTGTTTAATTTTTTTGTGCCATGTATGGTGACCTTGGGTGTCTAGAAAAGCACCTATAAATGAAACGCTTTATTATAATTGTTTAATATTTGTGTTTCCATGGGTTTCAACATTGTTTATGACTAATATGGTATTTTGCTCTCCCCTCAGAACTTTCTGAGCCACTGGGACCACTTGCAGCAGTAGGACCAACTCTCCCTGCCCAGCCTCTAGAGATAGAGATCGAGACACCGGACATTATTCGCAAAAAGCAGAAGAGGTTGGTTTCTGCGCATTACTTTTTTCACTGCAACTTAAACAACATATTTCAAGTATTTAGGCTCGCTCTTTGAAATAAGGAGATAGAAAAAGATGACTGGTCCGCTTCCCTGTCATGTAGGGAGAAGAGAAAGGAAGAGTTTGAGACCTATCTAAAACGCATGGTGAACCGCTTCAACAAAGACTTGGTGTTGGACACACACAAGGTGATTGTCTTTTCCTATTTATGTCCATAGCCTTCTCACAGCACCAAACTGCACAGATCTAAACTGTTGACTTCTTTCCTTATTCACCTAATCCTGTAAACCTACTTCGGGTGCACCACAAGATGGCCGCACTGCCGAGAGCTCCACGCCAACTCAGCGGACTTTAGTTATTTAGCTTATTCTGCTGAGTTGGTTGACCGACTCTCGTCCAGCACATTTCATTGCGTGTTGGCCCTGTGTTAATTCCATATGACAAATAAACTTGAACTTGAACTTGTATTGTGAGATTGTCAGGGATCTGCACAAGGGTTCAACATTTGACAGTGGAAAATATTGATAAACTGGTTCATCAGTATGGGCAGCACGGTGACACAGTGGTTATCACTGTTGCCTCACAGTAAGAAGGTCCTGGGTTCGATCCCCACCTGAGGGCCTTTCTTTGTGGAGTTTGCATGTTCTCCCCGTCTTAGCGTGGGTTTCCTCCGGGTACTATATAAAACATTATATAGTCAGGCATTCAAAATCAATCAAATTTTGTTTTGTAGCAAACCAATGAATTAGAAATACTAACTGCATCCCCATGAAAGTAGCGTATACTATGTTAACAAATGCCAGAGAACTACAGTGATGTAAAAAATGACTGGGCGTGAATCCAGCCAAAGGCTGAAAATCATCACAGATGGATACACTAAAGTGGGATGATATAAAGAAAGTGTATAAAGTTTGAAAGCTTTTGAAAAGACATTGCCTGCCCTTTCACATCAAGGACAAAATAGCCCTCTTCTGTCTTCTTTTATCCAAATACATTTCTGTGATAATTCTATCCTATAGGTTCACCTCATGTGCTTGATTGCAAATGGGATGTTTAGAAACCGCCTGTGCAACGAGGCTGGTCTGCTGGCTGTCGCCCTTTCTTTACTGCCCACCCACTTCACCATGGTTGACAAGGAACGGATTGACCATGGATATATCTCTGGCCTGCTCAAATGGTGAGGATTCTATTTTAATATTTACATACTTATGAATGTATGGGGTATTTGCAGATGAGGGATATCAAAGAGGTTTTGGGGAAAGGGGCTGTGATTAGAGGTAAAAACCCGCTGGTATATTTATATTTTCATGATTATGTAAATTGCAGGGAATTCAGAAAGCATTCAGACCCTGTCACATTTCCCACATTTTGTTACAGCGTTATTTAAAAAATATATTTTTTTTATCCATTCTACGCACAATAGCCCATCATGGCAAGTTTTTATAATGTATAAATAAGAAAGTAAACTATCCCCATCCAACCTGACAGACAGAATTTGTAGGAAATAATGTGAGAAATTCCTCAAATAGAGGTGTCCCAAGTAGAGGTCTAAGGAAAAATGTATTCACCTGAGTATCCCGATATTTTGTTGAGAAATACTATAACAATTATGAAAAACTCTATTGATAGCTTTTTTTGGAGAAAAAAATCTGACATTAGCAAATGTTATTTCTTGTGAGGCTTGTGCTGCATTTCAATTGCAAACTGCCATTTGTCGACCACCAGTTGTAGGCTAGGCAATATAGTTTTATTTACAAATCATGAGAATTACCTGCATACTTGTGTAAATGAGACTGTCAATCAGTTGTGTCAGTTTCTAATAAATTGGAATTAATATTTTTTTAAATTTGATATGCATTATAATTATCCTTACTTGTATTGCAAGGTTTATGATAACTTCCTTGATTTGTTATGACTCTCCTTCTGTGGTGAGCAACTTAAATGTTATGTGCGTTACTGCCACATAACCATTGATATATTATCTTACACCAAACACCCAACAATACAGTGTGGGTGATATACTGTACACCTCTGGAGAGATCATTGTTGTACCCTCACTCCCTCAGTCCTCCGAGGGTTGAGCTCACCAAGTTCATTCAGATTTTCAGACTAATGGAACGACACTTCAGATGGGGGCTGGGATTACCCCGAGGGCAAGTGTCAAGGAGAAGTCAATGAGGACATGTTGAACGGCAGCATTGTAGTGTTATAAAAAAGAAGAGGCTGTCATTGCTTGAAAATGTGTCTCAAAGTTCAAGGGTGAATACATGTGTAAATGTGATTTGTCCGTTTTTCGTTGTTGTTTGTTTTTATTTCCCCTTATATCAACAAACCTGTTTACACACAATTTCCCATAGTGACAAAGCAAAAATGTATAAGATGAATAATTTATTTGATTAATTGTATAATAAAGCAGCATCATTTAACAGCATTTGGAAAAATGTAAGGGTCTTAATATTCTCTGAATGCACTGTAATAGACCGGCTCAAGGTGATGACACTGTTTATATGCCTGTTCTACTCTTTTGTAAATGTATGTTGTTTATATTTCTCGTTGTGTTTTTCGCTTTCTTTTTGTAGGTTCCAGGCTACATTTACTCTAAACCCTGAGCTTCCCTTTGAGGAAAAGTCAGATCCAAAGGCCCTGTTAGAGAGACGACTTGGCAGTCTCAGCACTAAGAACCACCAGGAGATGACTCACGTGAGTGTAAACCTCCTTGCTGTCTTTCCAAAGCTGGAATTTGAGTGAGTAAGTGTCCCAAAAAGTTCTTACTGCTTCCTCCGATAGCTGTTCTTGTTGTTCCTGAGGAGTTTGCAGATCTTTTGCCGATTGGTCCTTTCTCTGCAGCCTCTGTCTCTCAAGCTTCCACCTTTAAAGGTATTACTTGATCAGCCATGACTATAAGAGTCCATAGTGCAATGTTGTCTTATTTGACCTATTTGAAATATTTTCTTCAGAGAAATGCTAGGAGTGCAGACAGCATGCCTGAAAAGACAGAACCTAAGGGCTGCCGTTCTTCAAACACCAAGGTCTCACCGGGTACCAAAAGGCTGGCAAACGGGAGACAGAAAGGCAAACAAGTTGGGGAAAAAAACAAAATGTCGGACGAAAAAAATTACAAAGGTAATGAGAAGACAAGTCTAGGAAAAAGTGGCCAGAAACCCAAGAACGCCAAACGTCGCAGTGTAGCTTCAAAGGTCAGCTACAAGGAAGATAGTAGTGGAGGAGAGGGCGTTAGTGATGGGGAAGAGTTCCTGCTTACAAGTGAGGAAGAAAGCGAGGATTCCGAGGGGTGGGCAAAAAAGCAAACAAGAAAGAAGGGGAAGGGGAACAGCAAAGCCACGTCAAACAAGACAAGTCCGAGTGAAGGAGAGGGCAAGATGAAGCTGGAAGAAGAAGTATTATCCGAGGAAGAATTTGAAAACAAAGGAGAAACCTCGAAGCCACTTAGGAAAAACCAAGGAGCAGGAACAGATGAGTGGGTGGAGGTGTATCTGGAGAAGACAGGGTGCTGGGTCTGTGTGGATGTACAACATGGCATGGCAACGCCAAAGCTCTGTTCTCAGAATGCTACTGCACCTCTGACATATGTTTTGTCGGTGGATGGGGAGGGACATTTAAAAGACTTGGGCAGAAAATACGATCCCACATGGATGACATCATCCAGAAAGAGACGAGTGGATAGCGCATGGTGGGAGGAGACTCTGGATCCCTTCCTGGGACCAGAGACTGATAGAGATCTGCATGAAGAAAAAGAGGTGACACTAGCTAGATGTTTTTGGCTGTCCATTAAATAACAATGTTTATTAACATTTAACAATGTTTTAGAACAGATCCGTGTATTTTTTTTTATTATCACTGTTTGTAAGAAAATGTTTGTCTAATTGATTTTACATTACTTTCCCTTTGTGTACCCAGCTCCAAGCCAAGTTGCTAGACAAACCTCTCCCCACATCCATAGTAGAGTTTAAGAACCACCCCTTGTATGCTCTGAAGAGACATCTGCTGAAGTACGAGGCTATCTATCCCTTTACAGCGGCTGTGCTTGGCTACTGCAGGGGTGAGCCAGTCTATTCCAGGTAAGACGTGGACTACTGCCAATGAACATTGCACTTACCATAGTATGCTAACCATGAAATAATTTTCATCATGATAAATAACAATTAAGTATGAGCTGGGCTGAGCACTTTCTAAATGTTTTCAGTTATTTATTGACAATATTACATCCCGACAAGCCTGGCTCCTGCTGCCCTAAAATGTAACTTCTAAAGAGAGCGTAAAAATCAATACATTTACTGTTGGGACCAGAAGCCTAATGTGTAAAATGTGTCCCTGAATAGCCGTCTATTAGATTATTAAATCTAAAGAGCTGTCTGGCAATTTTGACTTAATGCGAGTGAAGAATTGATTTGACATACTGCTTGGTTTTCCCCCAATACAGCCTACTTGGGTATAGATATCTGCCATTCTGTAAATTAAATTAAGACTAGATTAAAAAGTCAGTCACATCTCACAGGAACAAATAAAAGGTCTTAAAACTTTATGCGACAATCAGATTTTCCCTAGGTTGAATTTACCAATGTATAAATATTCTGTTGATTGTCTTAAAACAAGTATATTAACTTTTTGAATAATCGAGTGGTACGGTATATAAACGTTTGCTTGCACTTGGTTAGCATTTCAAAACCTATGGTTCTTTTTGTTCTTTGTAGAGATTGTATTCACACCCTCCACTCCAGAGATACCTGGCTTAAGGAAGCTCGCACTGTTAGACTGGGAGAGGAGGCATACAAGGCAAGGGAATGGCCGAAAGATTGTGTACCACCGATTTTGCCAGCGCTTCATATATTCTAATATCAAATATAATCAAATCAAATCAATCAAATATAAAAATCAAATATTCCAGCCTGCCCAGCATGGTGGGCTAATTTTCTATGAAGCACTATATTTTCCCCTTCTTTTTCTCCTCTTCAGATGGTGAAGGGTTTCTCTAATCGTTCTCGCAAAGCTCGCATGGCCTCAAAGCAGCATGACAAGGATGACCTTCCACTGTTTGGGAAATGGCAGACTGAGGAGTACCAACCTCCTGTAGCTGTAGACGGCAAGGTATGCAGATTTGTGTATGGTATAATTGTAAAATAAATGAGCTTTGTTGAAAATTATTTTTTTGTGGAAATACTCTTTGCACCAGTACAAACTTAAATAGCAATGTTTTTGTTTTTTATAATTGAGGTGCCCCGCAATGAATATGGTAACGTCTACATGTTCAAGCCCTGCATGTTACCAGTGGGGTGCGTTCACATCCGACTACCCAACCTCAACAGAGTTGCTAAAAAGCTGGGTATGGACTGTGTTGCTTCTGTCACTGGCTTTGACGTCCATGGAGGATACTCACACGCGGTGTAAGTTTACAAGTTGTGGTCAACATTTTGAAGTTGTTGTAACAAAAGACAAATTGAAAACAAGACATAATGTAAACCAAAAAGAAAGAAAGTGTCAGTTTTTTAATGGTTATGCCAGGCCCTTACCGTGATCTGAACTTTGATGGGGAAGGATGATCAGAATGCTCGTCTTTTTTGTTTGTGTTAGAACTGACGGTTACATTGTGTGTGAGGAGCATGAGGAGGTGTTAAGAGCAGCATGGGTGGAGGACCAGGAGATCCAGAAACAAAAGGAGAGAGAGGTTTGTTGTGCTTCTCAAGGCTGGTGCCTGTGAACATACGTATATATAGCCATCCAAAATGCATTTTCACAAACGTAACTTTGTTATCAAAGACAACTAAAAGGCAGATCCCTTTGGAATCGATAGGGAACAGTTTTAAAAATACGTTTGGCACAATTGACCGTAGACCACTTTATTTTTCTCTCTGATTTTCCAGAAAAAAGAGAAGAGAGCATTATCTAATTGGACACGTTTGGTTCATGGCCTTTTGATCAGAGAGAGGCTCCAACAGCGCTATGGCAAAAAGGGCCCCAAGGCTGGTGGAGCAGAGGGTCTGGCACAAAGCCATGGCCAGGATGGAGAAGGGGCTGGATTTTCATCGTCAGATGACGGTGAGGCTGGAGGTGATGATGTTAAAACAGCCGCGATTACTTTGGCTCAGTCCTGGCCTCAGAATAGACAAGAGGAGCCTGATCTGGGGAATTCTAGAAGCGTGACAAAGAGGACGTCCAAACGGGAAAAGAGGGGCCAAGCAAAAAACATGTTTCCGTTTGAGAAAGTATAAAAACTATTATTTAAAACATCTCAGCTCTCACTCAGATAGGTGATCCAATATCCAGTATGCTTCAATTAGATCAACTTAGGCAAGTTCATGCATCTTTTTATACACGTTTTCTCTTTTTGTGAAAAATATAAATAACAATGTAATTGTAAGCAGTGGATTTTGTACTAAGATTGTTTTTCAGATATGTTTAAGGGAATACATTTCTCACTTTCAGCGATGCTCGTCTCCATATTTTCTTCTTGTATCTCAACCACATTGTGCACATTTACATATTTATTGTCTAGCAAAATGAGGTTTTCATTGCAGCTAAACCCAAAAGTGTGCATGAAGTGTTAATTCATTAGTACTCTAGACGTGCATTATGAGTGCACTGACATTGGCACAGTAACCATACTGATTCTAACATTTGGAAATTGGACCTAAGATTATATTTATTTTTGTCTACAAACTATGTGGGGCTACCACCTACATTTACACAATACTTTGCAATGCAGCAAACTAAAGTACTGGACAACATGAACTATATCTAGAACAAATTTTGTTTGTTCACTTTCAATTCACTCAAGGGTACAGTTTGTGAAAGAATGGTTGTGCCCCAGGCCGCCTGACTTTTAGCGTCACGACTGATTTTGGCAATTTCGAAGGTTAAATAACTGAACTTATTTACAAATGTGTCCCACTGGTCCTAAGTAGGTTGACAACATTTTCAACAATCCCCCTCCTATCCTCCCTAATGTTCTTATGTTCTAATTTTCTAACATCCTTTGTCCTTGGAGTCAGTTTAAGCCCGGGAATTTAAACCTTCAGAAAACTCTTGAAATTGAAACCAACCAAGTGAACCAAATTTGTGTGAGGCACTTTGTGTCTTTGTGGACTACATAACTTTCTTTAAATAAAACACAACTCCCCTATAGTAATGCTAAAGTTTTTGTAGGAATTATGTGTTTACCTCCCTCATGTGGTTATGAGGAGTTCTCAGTTCTGGTTAGGCTAGGTTGGGGACCTAAAGCATAAAAAATTTGAAGTTTCTAAGATTGTTTTTGATGATGACCCAAATATCAGCCATATCCATCAGTTATGATGAATTTTAATGTGATGAATGTTTCTTCTGGCTGGAAATAACATTAGAAAGTGACAAAAGCCAGTTGAAAAGAACTTGTGTTCAAAATATTAACGTAAAATGTTACTGATTTGTAAGATTTCTTTTTTACAAAACATATTGTGCAAGATTACTCGTACTCTCTTTCAGTAATCAATGGCAACGCCTTTATTTGCAATAAATGCAAACAGGCTTTTTAATCGTGTCCCCTGGGATTTTTGGACCACTTCTGTCTTTTGAAGATTTCAAGGTCATTGAGGTTGGAAGACTTCCTTGCCATCGCTCTGGCCTTTAGCACGCTCCACGGATTCTTGATGGGATTCAAATCTGGACTGCACTTTCAGTGGCTGGACCACTGAAAAACTCTGATATTGTTTTCTGTTAACCATGGCCACTTTGGCTGGCGGTTTCGGATCGTTGTATTGTTTGAAGGTCCTGTGCTGCCAAAGGCCAAGTTTTTGTTGCAGACAGACTGATGTTTCCATTCATAATTTTCATGTGATCCTCTTTTCTCATGATGACCTTAACTTTTACAAGGTTGCCTGGTCTATTGGCTGAAGAGAACCCCCCAAAGCATTACAGTCCCACCACCATGCTTGACCGTGAGAATGATGTTCTTGGGGTTGAATGCTTCTCCTTTCTTTTGCCAAACAAAAGCCTCGTCCCTGTATCCAAAGAACAATTTTGTCTTGTCCAACCACAGAATTGATGACCAAAAGCTTTCTACTTTGTCCAGGTGAGCTTTTGCAAAACCGAGCCTTGTGTACCTATCCGAGAGAAGAGGTGTCCTCCTTGGTTGGTATCCATGGAGGCCAGCCTTGTGCAGTGTCTGCTGGAGTGTTGGCCTAGAGACGTGGGTACCAGGCCTGCTCTGACTCTTCATGATGGCCTTGGGATCCTTGGGTTGGGCCTCTCGAACTACCCTTCTTGTCAGCGCAGGTCACTTTTGGCTTCCTATCACACTCTATGATTTTTTATGGCATCAAATGCATTACATGGTTAGTTCTGCTTTGCTGTCACAAAATAGATAGCATCGTGAAGATTGACTAATATGTGGATATATACAGACAACAAAAGCAAGGTATTGGAGTGGCAAGGTTTTGGAGTGGTAGTCTCAAAGCCCACAATCCAGTAGAAGATGTGTGTGCAGAACTGAGAAAGCGTCTGCGAGCATGACTGCTTACAAACTTGACTCAGTAGAACAGTATTGTCAGAAGCAATGGGATAAAATTCCAACATCTGACCTAAATAAACCATTTAAAGACAATGTTACAAAATACAAACGTTTTACTTACAAGGAGTGTTATAAAAGTTAAAATAAAATAAAAATTCAATCTGAAATAAATAATTTTCTACTTTTATTGACATTTCTTAAATTCAATGATAGGGAACGTTTACAAGGATTAAATGTCTGAAATTGTTAAAAGTTTTGTTCACATTTAACTGATACATTCAATCTTCCCGACCACCATTACAGAACTGTGCTCAATTGTTCTTAGGAGAATAATGAATTAATCTGTTGTGTTTGGGTTTATTGCTTCTTTAAGTGGCTGGTAGCATTAGACTGACAGTGGTTGGAAGTCGCTATGATTGTGAAGTTGCTACAAACAAGGGAAAGTCCTGTGACAGACTTGAAAACACCTAAAAATCTGCTTCCAACCCAAGTTTATTCTAAAATGTTGTATTTTGAAGTGCTTGAAATATGGCATTACGGACATAATAGCATCCTATCCGGTGGATATTGCAATCTTCCATCTAGATAGTTCTCAGTGATTGTCATGAATAGAATAACTGACAGCAAGGGAATGTCCTCGAGACAGATTGGGGAGACAGTTGACCGGAGGGAATATACCATACTGATAACATGGTTTTGACCCTAAGCAACGCAACAACTATGAGCATGAGAAGCACTTCAGATTACATTTTTTATTTTTAATACATTTACAAAAAAAATAAAATAAACTTTTTTCACTTCACACTAAATATTGCATAATGACAGACTGTTTTTTATTTTTTATTATTTAATTCAATTTGGAATTAGAATGTGGAATTAGGGAAGTGGTGTGAATACTTTCCGGATGCACTGAAGATCTGAAAACACACTTGAACAGATATGGGGCAAAGTGGAAGGAAAATGTGCTATTTTTTTATATATATATATATATATATATATATATATATATATATGAATGATTATTTAAAGGAGAGATTTTGGCTACTGGAGAAACTTAAAAGAAACAGGTGTAGCCAAGAAAATCTAGGAGGCAACAAGACATCGACAAGTAAATAAAAGAAAGAATGCTAATAAAAAAAGCATGGGGATAAAGGCGTCTTAATCCGAAAATGCAGGATTGCTGGACAGCTAAAGAACAATAACATCGAGGAGAGCTGAGAACCTACGAGGAAACTGAAAGAAGAAAGAACAAGCAGTCAGTTCAATTAAGACCGCTCAAACTTACTAAGTCCTTGTTCAACAAAGCAGGAGATGGAACACTTAAAATAATCAAAAAGGAACGTAAGTCCCACCTAAATGAAACTCACACAGATGAGAAAATTCATGAGGAACTCACAGTGGTCACAGGTATTTCACCAATTGAGGACCCCTAGAGCAAATGGACAACAGCTCGTCAAAATGGAAAGAGGTGGGCAATGCAGTCAGACCTGCAAGAGCAGAATCAGCACCTGGACCTTACGGAGTACCTTACAGACTATGAAAATGCCTCTGATGTCCTATGTTTCCTTTGAAAACTACTGAAGCTAGCAAACTTATCATTCCCATACCGTGGTGTCAATCCAGAGGAATACTGATTCCAATAGAATCTGTTCCTGCAGGAACAGAGTAGGGAAAGATTATTTTCTTTTCAGGTGGTAAGCATTCTGCAGAGTTGGCATTGCAATCATACACGGATATCATTTAGATATAGGGATATAGCTCAGTTTAATATATAACTTATTAAAAACTTCAACAACAAAACAGATTTAGTAAATTGAGACGTCATTGCTCACCGTGAAGCCTTCTGGAGCTGTTGTGGGCACAAATTAACAAAACATCTGGGATGGAGGGTGCCCACCTGAGAATCCTAATGACATATCTGCTCTCAACCCACTCTAAAACATTGTCTTTTGAAGTGCTCATCTTGAAATATGGCATCACATCCTGTGTACATTTAAATGTTGAAATTCTTTTGAATACAGGAATTATGGAGAGTATGGGATACCTATAGGATACAGGTAGACTTCCTGGAACAGCCCCAACGACATCTTCGTGAATTAACGGCCGACGGAAGTGACGGAATTTATAAACATCCCCGTAGTAGTGTACTTTCCTCTTGCCAAAGCTTGCAAGCTAGCGAGCGCTGGAAAATCGGTGTCGGATCGTTAAACCATTATTTGCATTTATTACAGGCCAACCCACTGTGGTTTGGAAAGGTAAATATGATCCACTTAAAGTGTTGGGAATACATATGCCGACGAGATTGTTAGTCTGTTTATTATCGACCTGTAAAAGGCCTTGTTTACATGACAATCCACGAGCTAGAGATTGTCAGATAGATGGATTGGAGGCGGCTGCACAGCGGGGATTTCTGCTAGCCAGCCCCAATGCCATGGTAATTGTCTTCGAAGCTAACCTGAACAATGGACAGTATTCCCCAATTCAGTCTTTACAAAATATGTTTAATTTTTAAATAATTATTACGTGACAACTTGTTTATCTGTTTACTACAACTTTCTAAGATAGCCTAACATCGTTAGCCAAATGATGCATCGTCTTCCCTATGCGGTCGGTGTCGTGGAATTAACTTGACCCACTGCCGCGGCTTTCTAACCATAAACATTATTCCAACCATCTGTCCCTGTCCCTTTTTTATTTTAAGGCAGTAGACAAACAAATTATTTTACCCAAAACTGTCTCATGCTCTTGATTTGTAGACTTGGCTATCTCGGTATGAAATATCTTGCAATAAGTAAGTCACCTAGTTTTGATGCTTATTTTTAGCTTGGACTGGGCGGAATGCAAGTAAGCGACTGGAACCGGCCGTGCCAGGATATTGCAAGTCATTACTATTACTAGAACCTATGTCAGTACCAGGCCTGTGACGACACTGAAAAAGAAGACGTTAAAATGTAACGCTTTGTGTTGTGAGATGTAGTCAAAAGGGTACCATGTTTCGTGTATCACAAAGTCGCCTCTAATCCGTTGAACTGCGACATTAAGCTGCTACGCGTTCGTTATATCAGACATGTGCTCCAAGCTACAGTTCAAAGGCTAAAGTCAGAAAGCAATTGATAGCTGGGGACAATCTGGATAATTCGTTGTCCCATTTATTGTGGAAATTTAAATAAAATAGTTTTTCCACATTGTAATGTGACCATTCACGACTGTAAGGGAACAATATTAAGCCCCATCCAAGATCCACCCCTTTATCTCGCTGATACTTTTTCAGACCTTGGTCAAGTGAGTAAAGCTTTTATGGTTGCTTTAAAGTTATAGTGCTTCAGACCAACGGAAAATCATTAAGAAGTTCTTAGTCATATTTTCCCACAGTAATTTTCACAAAATAAAAACAGTCTTGTTTTTTAAATGTTGTGTTTTGTTTTTATAGCAAGCCATGTATAAAGTTATGACAGTGATCTGGAAAAAGTTAATTAATTAAATTAATACGGTCATTCTTCCCAAACTAAATCAGTACTCAATAAGTGACTTTCCCATCTTGATATCTCTGACGAGAACACTTGACTATAGAAATATGTCGCTTTGCAGTTATAGTGTGGGTCGATGTCCATGAGACTGACCTAATGTTCTATGGAACTTTGTTATCCGAAGGCTGCTTGATTCACATTCCCATAATTTTGGTTTACAACTTAGAATCCACTCTTAGTCTGCAAAATGCAGGACTTTTGTACTGTAAAATCTGTCCCCCATACCCCATCCTTTCCAACTTGTACTTCTACCCTTTTCTAGATTTCTTCTCTTCTCAGCTCCTACACATTTCCTCATGAGTGACGGGGAGTGTAACTTCTTCTGCTTCTTCCGTTGCTGCTGAGTGCACTCGCATTGTGCCTCAGACAGAGAAGAGGGCTTTTTCTAGTTTGAGTGGTTCTCCCAAGTGTTAAAGGGCCAGAAGAGGTGTCCGCATACAGCCAGCCAGGAAGGTACAATTAGGCTGTTGGATCTAATGTCTCTGGACATGAGTAGTCAAGCCTCTGACAGCAACGAGGAAGACTTTGGTGTGAACTCAGAGGAGGAAGACGACGATGACGACGAAGGGGATGAGGAAGAAGATCAGGGGGACATAGCAGACTACTATGATGGCGTAGCAGGGGATGTTGAACAGCAGGGGGCAGACTCGTTTGACCCGGAGGAGTATCTGTTTACCTGCCTCACTTACAAAGAAAGCCAGAAGGTGCTCACAGAAGAGGTCAACAATGTGGCAGCTGCACTAAAGGTTTGTACGGTCTACACTTCCGTTTATTTGAAGGCCGGAATGAATCACAGAAAGTATTTTACTTGCTTATTTTTCTTTCTGTACATCATAATCAAGGGCAGGGAAGAAAAGTCCAAACGTTACCAATTCAGATACTGGGTTTCCTTGACTTCAGAAAAAGTTGCAGGAAAGCCGTTAGGGAATGGTATTACGTAATCAAAAGCAGATAACTCTGCCATCATTATGTGCTTGCACAATTATAATTGTTGATTCGCTATTAGAATAAGACACTTTTTTGGGCAACTTTTTTGTTCCTAAAGCTAAGTTAGCAAAGTTATTGGAAGACAACTGTACCATACCATACTGTACCATTGAGAACATTTTAGTTCTGTTCCTTTTTGACTACGGTTGTATCCTGTCCGCATTCAGACCACAACACCCACATGTCTTACTTTGGGGTTGCCTTTTTGTCTCTTTCTCTGTTTTTTCTTTGTAGGTTCTACCAGCGGTAGCTAAACTGGTCCTCGTGCATTTTCATTGGCAGGTGTCACTAATACTTGAGAGGTAAAACAAAATTAAAGTAATGACGCATCAATTAAAGGTTATCATGCACATACAAATTATCACCGTTAACCCGGTTGAGTTGTCACAATATCTTGTTGGTTCAAGGGTAACTTTAGTTGCTATACATAAATACCTATTTTCAATGTCTGTACATTTAAACATGACAAATATCTCGTTCTGGACATTTTGTTCCATAGATATAAGTCAAACTCATCCCTGCTGCTGTCTGAAGCACTGGTCCAGCCAAGCAGCACCTGCAAATCTGCCACTGTGAGTACTCAACCGTGCTATGTGTCTACCTGGTGTGTGTTTGTGTGATGATACACAAAATTAGGTTTAGTACACTCCATTATATTATAAGACGTTCCAATAACAACTCTTTACGTCGTTAAAATAAGAGTGCAACTTGTTTGTTCTTATTGGTCCCCCCATTCTGTTTCAAGCCAGCCTCACCAGCCCACAGATTATATTGGTGTGTGTGTGTGTGTGTGTGTGTGTGTGTGTGTGTGTGTGTGTGTGTGTGTGTGTGTATTTTCCAGGCCCCACAGTCTCTACAATGTGAAGTCTGTCTCCAGTTGGTGCGAAGGGAGGCTCTCCTCGCTCTGCCCTGCCAGCACTCCTTCTGTAAAGCATGTTGGGAACAGCACTGTACTGTTCTAGTCAAGGATGGAGTGGGAGTGGGTGAGTAGGGCGACTTTTTGGTAAAAATCTGATGTTTGTGTGTAGGGATAAATTGGCCTGACCTTGTGTTTATGGGCATGCACGCACTCGGGGATAGTTAATCATTGCGCCCCTATGTGTTTTTTTAGAGAAACAATTTTACGATTTTGAGCATGGGTTTAACTCATTCAACTTGTAATAAACTTCCATTCATCCATTAGCTACACTGCTTATCCACGCAGTGTTGCGGGGGTGACTGGAGCCTATCCCAGATGACATAGGGCGGGAGGTGGGGTACGCTCTGAATATGTCACATAGGGACAGACAACAACTCCCGCTCACAGTCACACCTACGGACAATTTAGAGTCACCACGGTTAACCTGCATGTTTTTGTACTGTGGGAGGAAACCAGAGTACCCAGAGGAAACCCATGCTATATGAATGGTTCTGTGCCTGTGCTTTCAATTCCTCCCAAACAATGAGGGCATTAAATATATGGCCCCATTTTGGTTGTGAGCATCTTAGTCACCAAAATATTTACGATACCACGGTGTACACTAAATGGAAGATGACGTAGGGCTAATATTGTAAAGTTTTGATAAGGATTCCATTTGGTGAGGAAGACACTATATTGTGAAAATGCTGAGTACTAATTGCCTCAGCCAAATAGATTATTCTATTTGTTCATAAATACAATGCATCCGGAAAGTATTCACAGTGCTTCACGTTTTCCAATTTTTTTTATGTTTCACCCTTATTCCAACATTGATTAAATATTTTCTTTAAAATTATACATACAATACACCATAATGACAAGGTGAAAATGTTTTTGGGAGATTTTTGCCATTTTATTGAAAATAAATACTATACTATATACTATAATAAATAATAAAAAGAAATGTACATGTACATAATTATTCACAGCCTGTGAGGCTTAAAATTAAGCTCAGCATCCTGGACATGATTTGGACAGGCACACATTTGTCTCTATAAGGTCCCACAGTTGACTGTACGTGCACTAGCACAAAACATAAAGTCAAAGGAATTATTTGTAGACATCCGAGACAGAATTGTCTCGAGGCACAAATCTGGGAAACAGAAAACTTTCTGCTGCCCGAAGGTCACAATGAGCACAGTGGCCTCCATTATCTGTAAATGGAAAAGGTTTGGAACCACCTGGCCTGTCGTCTGAACTGAGCAATCGGGGGGAGAAGGGCCTTAGTCAGGGAGGTGACCAAGAACCAGATTGTCACTCTGTCAGAGCTCCAGTGTTCCTCTGTGGAGAGAGGAGAACATTCCAGAAAGACAAGCAGCGCTGCAGCAATCCACCAATCAGGCCTCTGTGGTAGAGTAGCCAGATGGAAGCCACTTCTTAGTAAAAGGCACATGGCAGCCTGTCTGTAGTTTGCCAAACTGCACCTGAAGGACTGTCAGACCATGAGAAACAAAATCTTCTGGTCTGGTGAGACTAAGATGGAACTCTGGCGTGAATGTCACGTGTCATGTTTAGAGGAAACCAGGCACTGCCCATCACTAAGCTAATACCGTCCCCAGAGCACTGGGAGACTAGTACGGATTGAAAGATGAACGCAGCAATGTACAGAGACATCCTTGATGAAAACCTTCTCTAGGGAGCTCCTAACCTCGGACTAGGGCGACCCTAAGCACACAGGCAAGAGGGGCTTCAGGACAACTCAGTGAATGTCATTGAGTGGCCCAGCCAGATCCCAGACTTGAATCCGATTTAACTTGGAGCTTGAGAGATGCAGCAAAGGGGAAAGGGTGAAACTTCCCAAAGATGGGTGTGCCAAGCTGGTGGCATCATTTTCAAAAAGACTTGGGGTTGTAACTGCTGCAATAACTTATTGTGCAAAGGCTGTGCGTACTTATGTACTTGTGATTTCTTAGTTATTTAATTACAATAAATTTGCAAAAATCTCCCAAAACCTTTTTCATGTTGTCATTATGGTATATTGTGTACAGAATGTCTTCGGAAAATATATTTAATGCATTTCGGAATGAGGCCATAACATAACAAAATGTGGATAAAGTGAAACGCTGTGAATACCCTCCGGATGCACTGTACATGGTCTACCCATTGCTAACAGCTTTAGTCTGTATTTCAGATTTAATTAACAACTAGGTGTCAGTGTTGCATATTATCAGTATAGCCATTATAAATCATGCGTGTCAGTATAGCCATTATATGTCATTTCTATGATCATTTTGATGCGCGTGTCTTCTTGTTTTGTTCAGGTGTGTCATGTATGGCTCAGGAATGCGACCTTCAGATGCCCGAGGACTTTGTCCTGCCGTTGCTGCCAGGAGAGGAGCTGAAGGACAAATATAGACGCTACCTCTTCAGAGACTACGTTGAGGTGAGTTTTGCTTAAGTTTGTTTTAGAATTCTTTTACATCAAATGCTTTACATACAGCTGTTATTTATTTCCTAACAGTATCAAACTGCACATGACAATTTCAAAACACACAGTGGTAAAAAGTTCTCGAAAGCATTCTTAAGTTTACATTGTAAGTTAGTCATCTATAAAATGCTACATCATTTCAGTTAATGAAATACTTTGAATTCACTTCCACTAAGCGAGTGAATTTAAAAAAAAAAAAAAAAAATGTACACTTAAACAATTATTAAATTGAGCTACAGATATAATTTAAGCCCCTGCACCCTTTGCTGAAAAACATAGACAGGCAGTACATAGTATCTAATACTCTTTGGTTCTGGCACTGACACAGGAAAAACAGGCTCCTCTCATATCAGTGACCATCGGTGTCCAGACACATCCATAGAGTTAGTATTTTCGTTCGTAGTATAACGTGGAAACAAGTACAGAATACCTGTCTGTACCGAGATGAGTCTCTGGGAATGTAGTCTGGAGGGTAGAGAAACTCTTACATTTTCTGAGAATTATCCATGATTCTCTGTCCACCTGAGGAACCAACACCAAACGCCTGCTCAAAGTAAGCCCTCGTTTTACTTCTGCCTAACTTCTTGCTCACAACCCGTCCAAGGCTATGTCCGCGTTGTCTGTAAGCCGATACAACTTTCCCAGGACTAGTTTTGCGCCTCTCCAACCAGTCTCACACATAGTGCAGGCGAAACAAACAGGACATTTCTCTGGCTAAGAGCCGACAACGTGCTAATCCGAAGCTAATACTGTGCTCAAGCAATTACGTTCATCACTTACTCGCTTATCACTCAAAGTGCAACACAGTCTGCGAAGCTCCAGCTTAATACGCCCCCTTTTCATCTTGACCCTTTTCTCAAAAGTAGCCTAACTGGAAAGTGCAAAAAAGGCTTTTGCTGCAACACAGGGCAACATGAGGTCTCTATTCACTCTGTACTTTTCTCATCTCTGCCACTCTTCCTATGCACAGAACTTTGCCCATAAATGGAGAAGTCTGCAACATACAACCTATACTAATACTGATGGGATGATACATACGGCTAACAAAGGTTCACAAGCAGACAGGTCTTCAGAATAAAAGCTTGTAAGAATACTTGTGTACCATTAATTTAGATAATTTAAAATATTAAATAGAGTGACGCTGAAAGTGACAGCAGGTGAACTAAAAAATGTGGATAATTCATTTAACCTCATTACATAGGTGTCATACCTGTCAAGGGGTGGGATATATCGGGCGGGAAGTGATCAGTCAGTTCTTGAAGTTGATGTGTTGAAAGCAGGAAAAATGGGCGAGCAAAAGGATCTGAGCTACGCTGACAAGGGGCAAAGTGGGATGTCCAGACGACTGGGCCAGAGTATCTCCAACGCCGCCGGTCTTGTAGAGTGTTCCCGGTAGGCAGTGGTTAATAGGCCTTACCTATCAGAGGTGTTCCAGCAAAGGACAACCGGTGAACCAGGGACAGGTTCAGGTTTCCATGCGACATTTGACATTTTATTCAATTCTGAAACCATGGCCGCAATAGTTTTGCGTTTGCAAGAGGTACATACCGAAAACACTTTAATTGACCACTGAAACTATGGTTGGCTCTACAAAACGATAAATTGAACAGAACAAATAGAACAAGGGAAGTTATTAAAATAGCACAATGGAATTGTATCTCTTACAAAATATCATTATTTTTGTTTTCAATCATTGATAATAAACACTGCTATATAAGTTATTTATGCAGTAAACCATTATTTAAATCTTCTCATTAGAGACTACTAGAAGTGGGCACGCTGCCATTTTTGTCAAGCCGCGGTTGTCGCCGCATGCGACAGACATTTACTTGTCTTTGTGTTTGAAGAAAGATGACTGTTTACTTTGCTTTTTTCTGATTGCTTTACCACTTTTCAAAAGGTTACAAAGTTGAGCACTGTGTGTTATCGTCTTTCTTCTGACTTGGGATTCTGCGACTGCTGGCCGGCAATACCTCGGCCTGTACGCCTCCATGCAAAGCGGCATGTTAGCTTTTTCCACTGGTCTGCAATAGCAGTTTATGCTTCCCAAAAAAAGGATGTGTGCATGCATGAGAAATACGAGTCGTGGCATGGGAGCGTGTGAAGTGGGTCATTTGCGTGTGTCTCGTGTTCAACGCGTGAGAGTTTGCAGCTATGGAAGTGATATTTATGTATGTTCCTTTGTCAATTCATTTTTTAAATACAAACGTGTCTACATTGGATTTTTTCCACAGCCGTAGTAGCAAGTGCGTGTTGAAGTATAGGCTCTGATCACTAATATTCTTAAACTGTATTCATCTCTGTTTGTGACCACTGTGAAAAACTCTGCCTCTCTTCACCCCGATGCAGAGTCACTTCCAGTTGCAGTTGTGTCCTGGAGCAGACTGTCCTATTGTCATTCAAGTCCAGGAGCCCAGGGCTCGCAGAGTACAGTGTAGCCGCTGCACCGAAGTCTTCTGGTGAGACGGAAACGCACGCAGACACGTCCCCACCTTTACTGTTTCTGGAAAGGATGCATAGATCAAACATACGCCTGCGTGTCGGTTTGTCCAGTTTCAAATGCCGCCAGATGTACCACGCCCCGACAGACTGTGGGACCATTCGGAAGTGGCTGACGAAATGTGCGGACGACTCGGAGACTGCCAACTACATCAGTGCCCACACTAAAGATGTGAGACTAATCCGAGTATAGCATCAACCATTTAACCATGTCTGGGTAAAACTAATTGATCCAAACGTTTGTTGTCCTTTAAAGAATGTGTAACTTTGTGTTTTGTTTTCCAGTGTCCTAAGTGCAATATCTGTATTGAGAAAAATGGAGGCTGCAATCACATGGTGAGGCGTGTGTGTGTGCGTGCGTGCCACATTGGAAATCAGGAAAATTGCTTTAGATTACTTCTGCCTACAAGCTAAAGTAAAGTGAACCCTCTCCGGTAGATTGATGACTTACTTCAACGTGTGTATTATTTTTTAAGTTGGCGTCGCTTTGTCAAAACTATTTAGTACAACTTATGATATCTGGTAAGAGTGAGTTATGTTTTATGTTGATTATGGCATAGGACATGTTAAAATAAAATCCTCCTTTGTTTTTCAGCAATGCTCCAAGTGCAAACATGGTATGGAACTCCACAATCAAATCTATCATTGTTCTGACTTCAATCTGAAGATGTTTTAGATGCTCAAACAGGGCTTTCTGTGTCTGGCTAGATTTCTGCTGGATGTGTCTTGGGGACTGGAAAAGCCATGGTAGTGAGTACTATGAGTGCAGCCGCTACAAAGAGAACCCAGACATAGTCAACCAGAGTCAGCAGGCACAGGCCAGGGAAGCCCTCAAGAAATACCTCTTCTACTTTGAGAGGGTAAATAACACACCAAAGACCATAACAGTTGTGTTCACAGAAACTCTAGTCATTCAATTTGTCATTTTTTCACAATCTTGTGTGTTTCAATTCAGTGGGAGAACCATAATAAGTCTCTTCAGTTGGAAGCCCAGACATATCAACGCATCCAGGAGAAAATCCAGGAAAGAGTCATGAACAACCTGGGAACATGGATAGACTGGCAGTACATGCAAAACGCTGCCAAGCTATTGGCTAAGGTATCTGTGCTGTGTACCTTTTTTAAGGTCAGTCATGTTAAACAAAACCAGATCCAGAGAGTTCTTTCTCAGAGACATCTATATTTTTGTGGCATTTTTATATATATATATAAATATATATATATATATATATATAT
>JAVQJS010010302.1:0-10841 GCA_036024795.1 Galaxias rostratus | reverse complement strand
CGAGATGTTTGTGGTTTAAAAAAAAAAAGAACAAAAAATTGTTGTTTGATTTGCCTTGCATTTCAAAAGAAAACCAAAATCTAAAGAACTGTTATACACTTGGATTTGATATAATTGTTTTTTATAATTACAGAGAATTTGCTGAGTCACATTTTCCAGAATGCAAAATGTAAATACATCACCGTTCAAAAGAAATCATATGATCGAAAAAAAGAGAGCTCTATAGTACAATTGTAGCAATAGCAGAAGTAGTAGCATTATTTAAGGATTGCTTTAAACAAACCGGTAGATGGATTTCAGAACATATGCAAATGATTTTGACAGTAGCATCTTTTGTTATTGGTCAGTAGTATGTTCCCCCTGCGTCTCTCCAACTCATTAGCCACTGTCTTCCCAGTCTTCCCTAGATCTGCATCTGCTCCAGGTATTTGTAGGTGGGGTTTTCGTAGCCGTGGTTCTGCATCTTGCTGAGGTGACGCTCTTCTGGGGTCAGCATGGGGTCAACCTATCAAAACCAGCGAATGTGCATTGGTCATTTCTGATAGATCCCATGTTTACTTAGGCTCAAACAAAGTAAGACAATAAGTAATAATAGGGCAGCACAGAAAGATAATAGCTAATTTGTAACCAAAGGGCTAACATGCTTTTAAATGGGGAAATTTTTTTTGTTTTAATATCAAGGAGTGGCTCGATGAAAACATTTCTTAAAGAGATTTATTTTCCTTAATATTGTTGACTATCGTAAGCCTTCTTTTCACATTTACATCCATATTTGACAGCATGTGGGCACAGAATTCATTAACAACTTCTTTACTAGAATAACTGATTAGGTGATGCCTGCAGTCTTAAATCTCAAGAGAGAAACTTTTACAGTAGGATTGACCTATGTGACATGTGCTGTGTGTGTATGTGTGTGTGTGTGTGCTAGGTTGTGTGTGTATGTGTGTGTGTGTGTGTGTGTAGGTGTATGTGTGTGTCTGTCAGTTTTTCTAAGAAGATGTGTCTTGAAGAAAGGCAGTTTACCTCTACAATGCCATGACTGATGGTGCCATACTGCCTCTTCCTCAAAAGAACCAGGCTAATGACTATCACGGTTGCTATGGCCACAGCAATCACCAGCAGGCCAATCAGGGTACTGCTGCCAAAGCTGAAATCCTCCCCAAGAGGGCGATATGACACCTGTAAGGAGCGCAGGAACGTAGAGTAAGAGGGAGAGTGGAGAGAGCGATAGAAAGGTAGTGAGGAGTAAAAGAGAGTCGAGTGACAGATAGAGACAATAAAAGAAAGAGAGAGAGAGTGAGATAGAGGCAGAGCATGCAATCTTGTTACAATAATGACTATTCTATATCCGTTTGCTACAACAACATATCCATGGACTATTCACGGGTCTTTCTCAATACCTATATGATGATACTGACCACTATCCGAAATCCCTAGCAATCTGCTCAACTGTAACTGGAACATTAAGAGGAAGGACTCTGACAGCTGTCCACTCAGGTTCTTACTACAATAGGATTACAAAATCTTTACCTGGTGTGGACCAGCTCATACATGTATGAACTGCTACTGTAAAATTGTGAAATGTTGGGTAATTAACTCTACTGCTCCACAATCTTCATAACAGTAAAGATGAATGTCAACTTCCTGAAGTGTGCTTATTTTTTCTTTTCAAATGATACGCAAATCAAAATAATATGGTGGATAACCACAGGACACTTTCACAACCTTTTTTTGTTTCTCACACAAATGCTGAGTAATACATTCAATTTGTGTGGATTCACATTCATAAGGACGAGCTAAGACCTTACAAACATACACATGCATCCATGCAAAAAATAACAGAAAGAAACATAGCGAATAATCTGAACGGAAAACCCCACAGGGAGGCAGGAGGGAATTCAGCTGTGAGCAGCAGGAACATTGCCAACATATTAAACTGGAACTGTACTTTAACAACGGCCTCAGAGTAGGAATACACGTATAGAACTATTTGGATATACTCTGAAGTGATCCCCGATTGGAATTTCTACCTGGAGGAACCGTTAATACAGTCCACAGTCTTTCACCGCCCTTCTCCCTTTACCCTCCTGACCACTAGAGTGCAGTTCCACATAAAGGCCAGTGGAGGGCGCTGCTGTACTCACCAGCTCATCATCATGCATAACGCTGACTCTCTCTGCACTGTAAATCACCTCTTTAACATCCAGAGACTCATCAATCACCTGTCAACACAGACAGGGGGAGCCCAGGTTATACTCACTCTGCAAGTTAAGCGTGTGCCTGCATTTGAGGGTGCGCACATGTGTGGGTGTGTGTGTGTTTGTGTGTGTGTGTGTGTGTTGTATTTGTGTTTTTAGTTATCTGGGAAAGACAAATAATAGCCACCTATACAATGTAAAGGGAGAGAATGGGTGGGGGAGGGGAGGGGGACTTATAGAAAGCATCAGAAGGTTGCTCTCTCTTTTTTTCTTTCTCTGTATTAGCCAAACTACGTTTCAAAAGAGAATGCCTGATTACTGGGTTCCATCCCAGGTGTGAGGGATGCAGCGAGAACAAGTGTGTCTACAATTAGGAGAAACAAAGGATGGCCTTTTCAACAGAGACAGCATAATCAGAGTTCATTTGGAAGGAAATAAACAATGGGACAACACTATGCACCCCGTTTACCACTGACTTCGTTCAACAGCAAACTGGATGAGCTGAATTGGATGCAGACAGGATAGAGATCCTGGTGGTGGTACATTCATTAAAAATAACACTTTCAATGAAATCGCCTAAAAATACAACCAGTTGAAAATGTAACCACATGGTCTTCACTTAACTCTGATTATTCTGTCTTGACATGTACAAAAACATACGTGCAGGGATTCAAATCTCAACACAACACATTTCTGTACAATAATGCACCAACAGAGTGTCATAAAATAGGTCTACGCATGCAAAAAAAGAAAAACATTCAGCTGCCGCACATTTCAACATCCAAGTGGGGCAAACGAGCAGAGAAACGCAAAAACAGACATGCATGACGGACAGCTAATGGATGGTGTAATTAAGCCGTCTGCAGTGAAGGTTACAGAAGCAAAAACAGACGGAAAGTGATGCATAAAAGAGATCTGTAAACTCTGAGTCACAGAGCGCACTTTGTAAAATAAAAAAAGATCTGTTTAGTAAAGACATTTCTCTAATGAGCTTGGGAGACAGAAGGTCCCTATAATAACTAGTCAGGTCAGAATTTAATTAGTATTAACTTCAAAGACCGACTAACATTGTTCTAAAATGCTGTTCTTTATTAGTAAGAAGGAACAACGAAGACTTGCCATCACATTATATAAAAACTGCCAGAGAAACAAAGTACGAATCAAACAGAACCTTACTGTCATGGAGCCCTGACCAACTGTACACTGGTTGACAGACTTAACAGTGGGATAAAAGCTAGTAGCCAGCTCTCAAATGTTCACATCTCTAGAATATATATATATATACATAGACACATTAGTCGACCATACACAAATTAGTCGAACAGCCTAGCATCTTACCATGTTCTGGTTGATCTTGCTCTTGCTGTTGATGACTCTCTCCTCGGCACCGATCAGTCCGTCAAGACCGGACATGGCAGAACCTTGAGGAATTGATGAGAGAGAGAGAGAGAGGACAGAGTAAGAGACACTGAAGGAGGAGGGGACAAGGGGAGGGGACAGACTAGAGACACTGAAGGAGGAGGGGACAAGGGGAGGGGGACAGACTAGAGACACTGAAGGAGGAGGGGACGAGGGGAGGGGGACAGACTAGAGACACTGAAGGAGGAGGGGACGAGGGGAGGGGGACACACTAGAGACACTGAAGGAGGAGGGGACAAGGGGAGGGGGGACAGACTAGAGACACTGCGTAAAGCCCAGTTGGAAGATGGTGATGGTGGACACCGCTCCGTATGATCTCCTCCTCGGCTCTCACCCCTCGTCTTTCCTCTCGTTGTGTCGACACACCGAGACAGAAGCAGCGGAATGGCCGAAGACAATAGCGACGATGGCTGAGGACAATAGCGACAATGGCCTGTCTTTCTTTGCCTGCGCAGGCACAGCGGACATCTCCGTCAGCCTCTGGCAGTCACATGTCGCTGTAACACGGACCTGGTGCCCGTAACAATGGCTTTATTCAGCCAAACCGTAGACTTATGCTGATCTGACTACTGTCTGCAAACGGATTTTGTCACATTTACAGTTAAACATCTACTTTGAATACTTATGGAATTCAGACTAACATTTAATCCCCTTTATATTGAGGCTTTAAAAACTCCAGTGTAACTTGTGCGGTACTTTGTTCATAAATGACTAATTCCAAGTTCCGGTCTATGCATTTTAGACAGACAGCAGTCGACTGTAGTGTCTGGAGCCAGGACGCTAGGCCCACAACTGGGCCGGGGATTTAAATATGCATGCTATGAAGCCCAAAGGTTTCTTTAAAGAGCCATGGCGTCTATTAATACATCTTCAGTAGACCTGCTATGAATAAATGAAGAGATAGAGAGAATGAGAGAGAAATGGAGACAGACAGAAATGGCGTGAGACAAACACAGAAAAAGAGAAAAGCAAAGAAAGAGAAGCATTAGAGATGAAAAGAGAGAAGCGAGAGGGAGAAAGTGAACTTTGGAGGCCACCAGAGAGAGTGACCGACTTAATGAGCAAAAGAAAGGCGGAAACTTAGAAGAGTAGGGAAAGAAAACGAGAGATTGAGAGAGTGTGACGGTGTGAGAAAGAAAAAGAGAGAGAGAGAGAGAGAGAAAGAGAGAGAGAGATTCCAAGGGAAGAGCCTGTCTTAGACTCGGTCTCCCTCCATCTGAAGCACGGCTGCTGAAAGCACGAGTCACGTGAAGAATTAAGACAATTACGGCCGTTGGATTTACAAGGGGACAACGACGTGATGTTTATTTACGGCCACCTTCGGTCGGCTCCCGCGTCACTCCACCCGGGCCGAGCCGTCACACAGACTGACGACGGAGCTATTTAGCGAGCTAGGAGTCACACACAAATGCCGTTGATTGCTCGGGTTGATCCTTTTAGCAAGGTATTAGCTGTTTCTCGCAGGGCCACAACGTGACTCTTGACACGGAAAGTGACGATACCCGTACCTCCGGATACGCCACATCTCACCGCCTTGAACTGGGAAATAAATCACACCATAGACAACGTACAAAAAAAGAAATACGACAATGAACCTGTCCCTCGTTGCAGTTGCCGTCCTTAAACCATCAAAAATGATCGCGCAATCTCCATGAATCAGACCTGTCACAACAATCCTTCACTAGAGATTACAACAGCGACACGAGTACGGTATACTGCGACCCCACACACGGAGCTCTAAGGGGACCACACACAGCAAGGAAGGGGGGAGAGGGAGCGGGGGCCACTCCACAGGCTCATGCATTATGTACAAAGGTCATTTCACATTCAGACGGATGTGAGGAGGAGCGGGTCGGCGGGTTCAATGCGTGCGGGCTAGCCGACCCGGAGAACCGACGGTCTGCCACGACAAGGTTAAGGCCAGATTAGATGACAGCTGACATTTACGCCTCTCACGACTGCTCTGGGAGGACAAATTGGACCAATTTAAAATGGGATGGGGCGCAGGGGGTGGGGCTGGGGGGTGGGGGGGGGTGAGTGGCTGGGAGTGGAAACACTATGAGTGAGGCGGGACAGGAACATTAAATCACTTCGGGAAAGAGAGAGAGCGAAATAGGGTGGGGGGGGGAGAAGAAGAGGGGCACAGAGAGAAGAAGGGAATAAAAAGAGAGATGAGGGAAGCGCAGGGGGTACATCGTTAAGTCAAGGCCTTCGTTCAAAGCGGAGAGAACGGCGCGTCGGAGGACAATGGTGGCCGGACAAGCGACGGACCGCTCCCCTCATCCAGATGGGAGCAGGACACTGTCGGGACAAGTTCTTGCGGAACAAAACTGACACCAATCAGAAGTGATTCTTCTACTGGTTTAACAGTCGGCACGCTGTCTTCTACAGTCGTGACTAAGGGTATCCTCCATGTGTACCTTCCGTGGCAAATAAGACGGCTGACCTACTTGACGAACAATTACATTGCAATAAGCAACAGAAAATCAATACCGAGACCTGACCTACAACAACCAAGCCAATGTAGAGTTTTTTAATCAAAGAGACAAAATAATTTTGAATCTCTTGAGAGTGTTCATAATCGCTGGTTGCTAGGCTTTTGTCCACACACACCAGGTAAGTCACCACCAAAATGAGTGAATGCATAGCAAAGATGGCCGCGTATTAACCGTGACAACACAAAAACAAACTACAAAGAGGGGCAGAGAGCGTCAAGGTAAAAAAGATGGGAGACTGGACAAGCCATTTCAGGCGGCACCAAGCGGAGAGAGAGAAAACAGAAGAATGGAACAAAACATCTGCATGAAGGATGTAGGAGGACGAGGGGAAACTAGAAAAAGAAAAAAGGGAGCAGAGGCACCAACCTTTCTTGAAGGCACGTGGGGAGTCTGATAGATCGCCTAGGCATTGGCAATGAGTAGCGTAATCAAACAAAAACAGTAAAAAAAGGAAAGATAAAAAGGAGAGAAGAGAGAGAGAGAGAGAGAGAGAGAAAACGCAGGTGAGCAGAGAAAAAGGCAGGATTATCAAGCTGTGTTCCAATTATGTGTTCGAACTCGGAATGGCACGAGGGCTCCCGCTGGGTACCTTTGCAGATATTAAACCGGGAGGAGATGCAACCATACAATACAAATGAGGTGCAATTTCAAGATTGGCCACTACAATCAAACAGGAGGCGGACATGTGTGTCTCATGCTGATTGGGGATTTACATGCAATTTGTCTATTTCATTTCCATGGAAACGTCTGGTCTGTCCCTCGCTTTTTGTTCGGTCTTGGCTGCCAGCATATCCCCCACAACCCCCCACCCCGCCCCCCACCCCTTCGGAATTCTTGCAGGATCAGACAGTAAGGGATGGGAGAAGAGGGGCAGACAGCTCAGCGAGAGGCAGACAGTTGAAAGAGTGTTCTTGCTCGTGCCTCCCTTGCACCGGAGCCGGAGGCTTTGTGAGTGTGTCTGAACTTCAAAAAGCGGCGGTGTTGTGTTGAAGGCTAGGCCACAGGGAGCTGTACTGGCTCAGATAAGCACGACCCCCCGTGGTTTCACAGCCGTCTTGGATCGTTTCTTTCGCACAAACACACACCTACCTCCACCTTTACACACACTTCAGCACATTTTAAAACATACATGCCACAGACACACACACACACACACACACACACACACACACACACACACCTACACCTCTGCACACACCCACACACACCTCCGCACATCTCATAACATACGCACACACACACACACACACTCACATTCACATCCACACTTCCTCTTCCACACACCTAGACACACACTCACACACACACACACAGGCACGCACGCACATCATACACAGAGCTACTCTCCCTCAGTGCTCAGCGGACTGGTAAAAGATAATGTTTTACATCTTGAGGGAGGTATCATGGTGACAGATCCATCTTTACCAGTCACCCATTGCTCTTAGGAGACCAGTACTTATACAAACGGCTCTTACTAAGAAACCTGTACGTGGTTATTACATTGTCTTAGCCCAGAAATGCAACGAAAGTAATTTATCTTTGCTGATATGAGCCTATCACAGATATATCGTAATAATTTATAAATGATTTTATTTAATATTTGCAGAAATGTATCCTTCATCCTTTATCAAACCAGGCGAGTCCCATTGAGATAGATATCTCTTTTACGATGGAGCCCTGGCTAAAAGGAAAACATCAGCATACAACATTAGAACAGAAAGAAAACAACCCCTTTAACACCAAAACAATCTTTTCTTTTCTCAATCTGAAAAGATTGAGAAAATCTCTAATCAATGACCTAACTAATTATTACTATACTTAACTAACGTGACTACATTCTTTCCCCTAGTTTGAAATTAAAACACATTCTAGTATCAAAACGCACCAACTGCAATTGGGTTCCTCTGTTAGACTGCGCTAAGGATGTGTTTACACATAACTGTACAGCCTGACATTGTTCCCCCACCTTTAATCCTTCCTCTGCAAGAATCACAGAGGCTGACACTTTGTACCTTCACACCATCACGGAACATAGCTCGCTAGCGCTAGTTTTTGCGCGATATCAAGCAGTCACGCCTGTCTCTCTGCATTTGACTCGGAGGGGCAGTCACCCAATCTTCCCAACACTGACATTTTATTTATCATTCTTCATTTTCCTACATCGACCGTCTTCAAAAAAACAAAAAAAAAAAACGCTTCCAGGCAGATGAGCCAGAGCGTCCCATCGGATACCGCGGGTCGCGAGGCCTTTCCGCTCGAAACAAAACAGTGTACGGCGCGGCACAGTAAAGCCTCTCTCCGATCGCCTCCGGCCGACCGCACTCACCCTCGGGCTCCGGGCGTGCTCCCAGCGAGGTGACCTGGAAGGGCCTGTAGGGTTTGCCCTCGGAGGCGGGCACCTCCACGCTCTCCTCGGACGAGACGGTGACGTCGGGCTGGGACTCGGAGATGGAGGACAGGAACTGGTCCATGTCGGCCTTCTGCTCCTGGAGGAGTTCGTCTGGACAGCGGGGAGGAACATCACAATGCCACATTTCAGGGACGTACGAGATTGAGGAAGACATGGTCTTTTTTAATGAAGTGACGGCTTGCCGCCTTAACACACTCACAAAACAAGACAAACGTAAAATTACTTTCCTTTAAGGTGTTTGAAGGAGAGAAAAAAAGTCAGCTGATAGCTTTGGCGCACAGTTTGTTGAAGTTAATCAAATAAGGCTTTGATGCTAAATGGGCTTTTAAGTGACAGGCGACTCAAAGTTTTGCCTTCATCATTCCAAGAAAAAAAGAAAAAGGTGTGTGCGTCACACATGCGCTCTCTAATGCCCATCAACTGAGACAGTAACGAAGAAGATGAAAGCTCCCCGGCTTCTTATTGAAAATCACCCGCAAAACCGGAGACACTTCCACAAAAAAATCTAACTTTCCCAATCCTATTACTCCAGAAACTCTCCAAACGAACATTTCCACGCTGTATTCCAGTGTAATCCCTCCACATCATCCTCCGTTTCCGACCGGGGAGAGACAGTGCCCGCACCGGGGAGAGAGCCACGGTACTTTGTGTGACCCAATTCTGTCAACCAACTCACCCTCCTTTAATCTGCGTACCACAAGGTCTCCTTGTATAAACCCTGAATAGCCATAATGATGGTAGTACACTAAAAAGAGATATTAAAGAGATATTTCAGAGGTGCCTAACCGACACCAGGCGGGCCCTAAAGCCCCGCAGTGCGGGGTGCTCGTGGTTTCCATGGTTTTCGGAGGGAAGCAGGTGGGCTGAATCTCTTTGTGACTCAGGACACTTCGGTCCTCCTCACACTCACACAGGCTACACCTCGCGTGATTGGACACGGACTCAGCCTGACCACTACCTCCGTGTAGCTCTAGAATTGGCCGGTGTTGACCTTTGCCCCAAATGAAAAAAAGAAACAAAAGTTATTGCTCCCTGTCAGCTCCCACATAATAGCAGCCCTGCTGCCTCAAATCTGTTAGGAAGGAAAAGAATGAGAGCTATAAATCATTCCATTCTTCTCCATATTTATATGCTCTTTTCACTTGACTTATTTCCTTCTTATTTCCCCGACTTCCCCATCCATCCCTCCGTAGCTCACTCAGCAGCCATCAACCCCCTGCCTCCATGGCGTTCCACTCCTCCAGACTGCTAGGGGAGGGGACGGGGGGGCGTAGTTTGACAGCACAGCGGTGCCCTTCGCTCACCGATTTCGTCCTGGATTTCTTCGGCAACGTAGGGAACCTTGTAGAGCAGGGACAGACTCTGGTTCATCCTCTCCTCAATCACTCTCAGGTGGGTCATCACCTAGCAGAAGACACACACACACACACACACACACACACACAAAGGGGGATTAGCAAAAAAAATCAGACATAATACAATAATATAAACCGTGATATTCATAGACATAGAATACCAATATAAGAATCAACCGAGTTGAAGAAGGAAACAATGTGTTTTCATCAGGTATGAATGGGAGTAACAGGTGGAGTATTGTTCTCTACCTTTATATATCGGGCGACACATGCACATAATGAAAAACATAAAGACAAAGCATTCAGCCTTGGCGCTTTGGACGCTGACTGAGAGAGGCAACAAACAAGAAAGCACACACAATATTCAAATTCAGGCAAGCCCTAAAAAAACAAATCAGCTTTCCAACTGCCAGTGACAGGAATGGTTTAACTCCACTGTGCCCGTCTGGGTGTTCTTTGTCTGAGCAGAGACAGCGGAATAGATTTGAGTGGCACCCACCCAGCAACAGATGGCAGTGCTGAGCCTCTCTATAGGGAATGGAGAGGTGAGAAGAGGCATTTCCCTCCGCACACCGTATGTGTTGGTAATTGGGAAACAAAGTCGTTGCTAAATATGACGTTCTCACATTAGGCCAGGGATACCTCTCAAATATAAAGGGCTACATAAATAGCCTGCGGGCCTTGCTGGAACAGGGACTAACGAGGGGCTTTCCGGGGTCGTGTGACCGCCAGCGGCAATTACTTTTCAACACGTCCTTTTTTGGGATAGATTTGGCTAATCACGCTAATGCTAGTATACTGCAAACCATATTTTTTCAACATGAAATCGTCAGTAAAGACACGTTTCAATGTGTTTTTTAATTCTTGCATAGGTATAATTTATTTTCCATTGTTTTAACAACTCTCTATCAACAACAATCGACAAACAACAATAAACTACATTCTAAGAGAGTCTGCCTTA
>JAVQJS010010273.1:0-28145 GCA_036024795.1 Galaxias rostratus | reverse complement strand
TGCCCCCCCATCGCAGCCAAAAAGTCACAAAAAAAGGGTCACCGGGTGGGTTGCGGCCCCCGGTTTGGCCCCACACAAATGGTGCCCCCCCCCCCCCCCCCCCCCCCCCCCAGGGGCCTCGCATGTCTTCCCTCTTGATGCGAACTTAATCGCCTTCATGGATCATCATTTCTGGCCTGCTTCGGCCCGGGTTACAGGGCCAGAGACGAGCGCGCCCACCTTTTTGCTGCGCTCTGGAGTGTGCAAGGCCTGGCTGGCCGGCCGGCACGCCACCCCACCGCCGCATCGCAGCTGCGCAGGCATAAATCAGGACTCCCGGAATCCAATCATGCGTTCGAAGGGGAGGGGACGACAACGCTCGCATCAAGCCAACCTCGAGGTGTCAATTTATTCGTCCGAGTTTTCGTTTCATTGTCTGCCGTTTATTTTATCTACGCTTGGCCTTTTTCTTTTATAAACTAGGTTTGTTAAGATCTAAGATCTGCAAAAAATTACCTCAGATTTATAAATCTGTGGCATGAGCCAAATTCATAGGAGTAACTATTCATTTTAAAGACCAACCACTGTAAAACAAACTTTGTTGTCTCTACAGTCCATTAGCATGTCTCTCGGTTTGAAAGGCCTTGACGCACGACACAAAGCCAGTGCTTTATCCCGGGAGCACTGTGTGGATGCCCAGTGAAACTCTATACAGTGGGGAGGGTGGAGGGTGGGGGGGGGGGGGGATGCTGCTCCGAGTGGCTGGAGCCTCTCTGTGGGCCCTTGGCGTGGATCAGACAATGGAGTGTTAGCCCCCAGACACACCCGACGGCCCTATTTGAGTCTCGTCTGTCAGCCCGTACAAGAGGAAACCTGCCTGTGTGAGAACGCCAGGTGACTGAAATTACAACGCACCTCTCTGCAATTTTTGTCAACCTAATCGTCCTGCAGCCACCCTGCGTCCTGTGACAGGCATTCATTATTGTTATCTGCACCTTTCCCTCCCCTCCTCTCTCAGTTGACTGTACCTAGACTCGCTGGGTGCTTCGCCGTCTTTGATACCAGAGATAGCGTTGAAGGCAAATTACATTCATTGGGTCAGGGGTAGGGGGGGGATGAATGGCACTTACCGACCTCATGTGAATGACTATTAGACATCTGACCTCTTTGAGTTCTGTTAACACGCTATGTGAATATAGTTGTGGCCACGGCAGAATTATTTACCGCCTGGAGAAAGGAGGATTCTACAAGCAGCTAATACAATACAACGGGCAGGTTTCCAAGCCATTTGCCCTGAGGAGAAATGGGTAATTTTCTGTTCCGAAGGCCAAATAAAAGAACGGCGGATTGAGTTTCTCTGGGTTCGTGGGGCCAGTGCCAACCACAACACCGCTGAGCCGGCGAGGAGTCCCCCCCCTCCTGCTCCGATGCATACAATTACAACTGGATCTATTTACACTGTGGGCACGAAAACGCACGCAAAGCCATGACCTACATGAGGGAATGAGAGGGCTGAGTCCTTTAACAATATTACCCCAAAGACAATAGGGGACGTGCAGTGCAAATCACCACCAGATGCTCCGAGGACTTACACATGTTCTGGTTGAACTGCTAGATGTTATACTGGGTATGTCAACCTTGGTGTGTGTATGTACAATGGCTGACTCTGGAGGACCATGGGAAACGCAGTCTCTCCGGTCTGGACTCAGTCACCCCTTTAAAACGACCAGACAGAAAACGGGGGAAACAGACGATCTTTTCTTTGACTCTTTTTGCAATGGACTAACGTCTGGCATCTTCGTCTGATGGCACAGGAATGACAGGGCACATTCCGAACAAAGCCCACCAAAAGAAATATTGTTTGGAGACCGCAGAGGGAAATTCTCCATTCATTGAGGATGATGGGAAGGAAAACACAGTTGAGATATCAGTAGACTTCTTTGTCTCGCCCTGTCCATCTGTCGATGGATCTACCTGCTGCGCCGGCACCAGTTGTTCTTTCATCTTTCTCTCTTCGTCTGTTTTCACCTCCGTCTGTCTGTCGATCTCGGGAGTATACTGTTTCTCAAACGGTGGTGTGAAACATGAGGAAACATGTTTTATGAACATCTTGTTCTGAGCGCTGTTTGCTAATACAGCGTAATCTTTGTGTATCATTAGCATTGATGGTATGTTCAACTTTTTTAAGTAACTACTTTGAAGTACTTATTACTTACTAGCAAACTACCAATTACACTGAAATGTATTTGATTTTATTTGACTAGACTTCAATGAAAAGCCCTTAGTTGAACTTATAGAAAACATAAAAAAATTAGTAAAACCATAGTGAGATTTTAATATGGCTAAGCCACCACTTAAGGATAAATATAGTTTTATAAGGAATTTGGTCACCAAAATTTAAACTGGTCTGCAACACTGCATATCATTGACGCGGTGCATCTACTGCTCAGAGTTGGTACTGCAAGGAAAACTTTGGAGAGCAAATCCCATGACAGGTTGCACTCAGTATAATGAATGCTCCCTGGCCAAAAACAGAAAGCAATTTAGAGCTGTGGACAGACTGGCAGGGCTACCCAGGGCACAGCGGGTTGGGCAGATCCCTGGTCGCAGTAATTGCTTTTGCATTTGGTGCCCCATTAGACCCAGGTGTGTGTGTGTGTGTGTGTGTGTGTGTGTATGTGTGTGTGTGTGTGTGTGTGTGTCTGTTTTTAAAAGCTCTGTGCTGAGAGATGAGCTAATCCCACATGCCAACCTTCCACCTTAAGATCAGTCCATCCAACTACTGTCTCTCATTGAGGATTTCATTAATGTCCCGTAAAACCCTCATACATCCCTGCTTTGAAGCCTGTGATTTGTCAAATAAAGTGATACAATGAAATGACTTTAAAGCTTTAAGCTTGTCAGATAAAACCGAGCAGTAACTCCGGGTCCAGTGATGAGATAGTTGAGGTGGGTATGTGTTCTTGCTTTCTACTTTGGAACATCATACATTCTTTCAAATGGCCTTGGGCGACGCAAACCATTTCAACGACACCTCTTTGCTTTGTCATCCCACTTCACACGAGATATGCTATCACAACATGGCAGTCAAAACGTCTTCGCGTCTGTTTATGTTTGGCTGAAAGGTTTCCCTGGCAACAGCCCCTCTTCCCGGGCCTACATCTGCTTGTTGGCACAGCGTGGCTAAAACAAAAGCCTCCAGAGAGATGCAAGCTGATTTGGACTCTTGATGCAGGGGATTATACGGAGCGAGTTATGTGTTATGCCCCAGACAGCGGACACAGCGTGCCAAGCTAAACCAGCTCCGTGGATGTCTGTCCAGAGCAGCTGCGATCCTCCAGGGAAGCTTTGGCCTCCGCTTCCACATGGCCTTAAAGAGGAGTGCCTCCTAGATGTCTCTGACCCAAACCAAAGGGAAACTATATTTTAGGTTTCCTGCTGAGCTTGGTGAACATCACGCGCCGGAAGAGAGAGACTTCCTTGGGAAGCCGTGGACCGCAGCCAACCTTGCCCAAAACATAGGCTCTCATTGAATTCTGGGGAAATGAGGCGTGTGTGGATGCATCCCGTGCCCTGGGATTTCATTTCTACCACCCACTGACGCTCACACCTAAGTCAGCTGCTGGGGGATGTGGGTCAGTGCTTTCCACATGGCCGAGAAAGTGCTCAGGTAGACACGTTAACCCAAATGTGAAATTGGGGGGTCGGGAAAAATGGGACTGTGGAATAAAGTGAATGAGCCCATTGAACTCCATTGCAATGATTTTCAGGACTAATTCCATACTCCTTATTCCAGGCTATTTGCGAGACTGAAAACCCCTGTGGGTTATTGTTTGTTGTTTAGGTGTGAACTTTCTACCTGTGGTCTCTCATCCGTACAATCCTTGGTGAAGCAGCCAGATGAAAACTGACCTGATTTGAGAAGACATAAACACAAGCTTCTTATCACATTACCACATTTTGATGTATTACGTAGTGAGAATATATGGTCTCCTGAAATGACAAACCCCTGTAAATGACATAACTTGTTTTTACAGAGCTGGTTTGTGGTCAGTGCTTGGGTGGCTGAAATGGTTTACATTGGCTGAAAACACAATTGCAGCAATAAAGTCAATCTGGTTCTGTCTGACCACTTAAGCTCACTGAATTAAAAACAATGCCACTTTTTTATTATTGGTAAATTTACTGCAACAGATGTCATGTTTTGTTAGTCTTGTGGAGTTTCTCTGTTGGGATGAATCAAGCCTCAAACAAGATCTGAATACAAGATTGTACTGATATAACGTAAAAAAGTAGTTTGATTGCGTAGTACGAGTTCAGGGATATTGTGATCATCTCCAGTCCTTAATAACCTTAGAGATTTGTCACAGTTTGATGGGTGCTCATCCAAGGGTAGCGTGATGGAGCCCTCCTGGAGTGGGCCCACATTCCCTCTTTCAGCGCTGCCCAGGAAATGAGCTCCATCTGGGCCACATCTGGAGCTCATCGGGCCTCTGGCCGGCCTGCCGGGGAGAGGGCGAGGCCTGAGACGTAAGGCGGCCTGACACGGGACCAGAGGGTGCCCCGAGAAGGGAATGAAGGAAGCAGAGGTGTGACACGCGGGTGAACAGGCTAACTCGGGGCCTCGCGCCGCCCTTCTCCTCTAAGCTCCTCCAGATGAGCAGCTGCTGATCTCAAGGCAGTGTGGCTGCCCACCGCTAAAGAACGGGCCGCCCTTTGCCTTTTCCCCGCTTGCTTGCGCGAGGCTTACGTCGATAGTCACCCCAGCAATTAGGAGTCATTGCGCGCTACCTTAATTTGACGCAGCAACAGGATGTAGCCGACTTGCCTTTGCACTCTTCTCCCCAACCTTTCAAGCAATACTCTCAAAGCCCTCTGATTCAGTCCAGGCCTCGGGATGTCCGACACCCATGTGACTCCGTGTCGAAACATTCCACAGCCACTTCCAGTTAGTTTCAGGCCCTCTAATACTTCCTGGAGTCAGGGATCAAAATCCTACTCTTTGGGGACATGTGAAACGGAGCAGGATGTGACGAGAGGGTGCCCGAGTTTTTGCTTCGCAAAGCAAACACACAACGAACAGAACAAATCTGGTGTTATCCTTCCAAGAAGAGATATTGTCCAGAAGGCCCCCGTGTGTCACTCGGAGGGCACTGGCTAAACATTCTATCACTCAAACTCATGGTGAAAGTCAACACTCGGTCCAGCGCATGTCTGGTTTTCCACCCGATCCCAACCACTGGCCATTGCGTCTGTCAGCGGAGAGAGAGGGAAAGTATCTGACTGGTTGAGTGGAATGGAAGAGGCTGAATGGTGCCAAGAATTGATTATGCCATGGAGATTTGCCGTTAATGATTTAGTAAAGCCTAATTTTCATGGGGCCCTGCCATTTCTGACAGCGCCCCTGCCACCTCCACTCGCTGTTGTGTTCCTAACTGACATGGCTCACTACCGGACTCTCTAATTACCCCAGGGACGACCATTAGACCTATGTTGTAATTAGTAGTGACCAACTGGAGTGAATCATAATGAGTTACTTTCAAAGAAACCATTCTCTTGTGATTTCTAGGAAAAGCTCACACTCCAATGCCCGGCGGTTGCTCTGGTCGACACCTTAGCCCAACCTGTTCCCGCTTACCTCTCTTTGACACTGGTCTCGCTCCAAACCCTTCTCAGCCATAACAGACCCGGAGCCAGAGCACGGAGGCGACGGGATGTGGGAAGGGCCGGACCCTCTGATGAAGGCCGCCTGGACAGCAGGACCCCCCGGGGCTTTGGGGGTTCCCTGGGTCTGAGCCGTCTGACATGGTGCTCTGCTGGAGAGCGCCAGGGCCCCCTTCCTGCTTGTTACTGAATCCCTTCAGGCGGCAGCCTTTGGAGCAGGACCCCAGCTAATGTGTAACTTGCTGTGCTGTATTAGATCTCTGTGGAAACATGGAGCGGGGGTGGGGTGGGGGGGTGATACGGTAGGACACGAGGACCAAAAAGGTTGAGTTATTAAACTAGCTGTGTGTCAAACAGTGCGAAGCTCTTTAAAATCAGATGATTTGATTTTTCAAGTTTACTGATGTGAAAGGATCATTCCTACTGAAGGGTTTTGTGTATAACGTCTATCCCTCCACCCCTCAGACACTATGATGGGTTCGCTATAGATCCGGTCAGCCATCATTTTAGTGGGATACTGTCTCAGAAACGCTGGCTCAGTGACTGAGCGAGACTCACCCAGCATATGGACAAATGGTTCTAAATGAAACACACACATACACAAACCCAAACCCTTCAGAACACAGCACACCTTTCAAGCCGAACAAGCTATGTATCTTCCACCCCCTCAAATCAGGTGCAAATTAAAACAACTAGTATTAGCAGACATGTGCTGAATTCTTCTTTCCGCTTTGGAGAAATGACCCTGGACTATAAAACGCCTATGAAAAGCGTCCACGCACCACCTGAATGTGTCTCCAGGTCAAGGGTTGCAGAAAGACGACCTGGCGGAGCTGCGAGGCGTGCACGTGCCCTGAGAGGGAAATCTGGGAAATGCATTTCCATTTTCCACCTCAGCTGCCATGAGGAACATCTGGCGGGGAGAGAGGGAGGGACCCGGAGCCTGTGGGCTGCAGGGAAGTCCCATGGGGGCTTACTCAGAGGGCACTGGTAATGTGATGGGACCAATAGGTGAACCCGATGAGGTGTTAGTAGAGCGTCTTTCTGAACGAGTCGGCACAAGGACAAGGAGCTAAGTGGTACCAGAAGCAGGGCAACATGTCCGCCGCGTGCCCGTGGGACAATCCAGTGGTAAGCACGGGGGTGAACGCGGCTTTGCATGGATCTGACAAATGGAAAACAAATCAGCCTGTAACACGGAACTCAATCGAAATCGCAGTGTGCCGGACTCTCTCAAAGCTGTGGCTCATACCGTAACACTACTAACGTTATGATAACGTTTCCACCTCACAACAACTTGCAAACGTATCTCACAGTCTTCTGTGGTGTCTGAAGGAATGCCCTCGCCTTCCATTTTGTGGTCGGAGCCCCGGTAACACCTCATGTGTTCCATGCGTCATGGCAAGGTGCTGCCTGTTATGGGCCCAGTCTAATGAGGTGTCTGTGCTGGACCTCAGATAAGCCTGGCTCTCCTCTCCCACCTTATTTCCCCTGATGCTAGCAACTAGATAGCATGGCCGCACAAGTGATAGAGGGTATGCAATATGGTGTGTTTGTCCGAGTTTGTGTGAATCAATGTGTTGTGTGTGGTGTGTTTGTGAATAAGTGCGGCCCCCCCCTCCTCCCCCAGCATATCCATATGAATGGAGTGAGAAGTAGCCGTGCCACGAGCGAAGTGGAGTGATTGACTCGTGGTGTATTCCCCATCTGGAAGTCCACTTGCTAGTGGCAGGCTGACAGCTTTCCCATGTACAGCTGGCTACTTAAACACGCGCTGGACTCTCACGGGAGGTCTCTCAAAGACGGAGTGTCCAGCTGCGAGACTGACCAGGTGCATGCTGTGCACATGTTTATGTAACAAAAGGACGATTGATACATGCGTGTCTCGATGTGGTCAAGTGCGTGTGAGTTTGAGGGCGGGAAATAAAATGCCAATGTATGTCTGAAGTCGAACGGGATGCCGAATGAGTTTCCACAGCATTTTGCCATAGATGGCCAAACCAGACCGCTCTGAACTCCCACCTCACAAGACCCATTGTTCTTGACCCAAATCAAGTTGGACAGCACTCATTACAACATTTGGTAAGTTATATTTGTACAAAAGGTTGATATACAGTAGGACATTACATTTCTTCTTACTCAGAATCACAATCATTATATGGAGTGCAAGTTGATCAAAGTCACTGTGCATTTGCACTGTGTCACATTTTAGATTGTATCAACAAACCCTCCCAGGAGATCCTGTTTTTGACCTTTCTGTCACTTCAATTATCTGTGTGGTAAGACGAACCGACACCGCAATCAGAGAGCGGAGAGCAAAAGAAACAAGGGTGACACCTTCCTCTGTATTAAAAAGGACAGGACATCTTGAGATTGAACCCGGACCGTGTCGCCCTCTCTCAGAGTGGAGCCAGACCTGGGATGAGATCTAATCCAGTGTGAAATGGGCCCCACAGAGAAAACAAAAGCCGTCCCCAGGCCCACGGGGACCTCGTGTGCTGTGCTCTGGCATGGAGCAGCCTGACGTGGCGCTCTCAGGCTGCTGTTGACACCGCACCGTCCCCTCCATAGAGATGAAACACTGGTCCCCTCGTTAGGTTTTGTTCCATGATTATGTGTCAACAAACTCAATAAGAGGGGTGGGGTGGGGGCAATAACAGCCCCCAGACCTCATTAATAATGCAACCACTTGACTGGATGTGTTTTGAAAAGACAGCGCACAGACTGCTGGCACAAAGGCTGGGCTGCCAAAGAGCTTTCACAGAACGGGCTTAGGGAGCTTTAAAAAGGGCCAATGAACAGCAACATAAACAGAAACCGTAGCTAAGACAAAGGGAGAGGCCTTTCTGGTTGAGCCGATCTTTCCCCTTCCCTCCCTGCGTCTGCGTTGCTCCCTTGTGAGCAGACCCGTATGCGTTCCCTGTTCCTTTCTCCGCAGCCACAAAAAGAGCCACCTCTCTGTGTGCCATGGCCCTCCCTGTAGCCTCTTTTAATCCCTCTCTGAAGAGGTCCTCCTGGGCTATGATGGCAACCCAGGGGCCGGGGCCAGAAGTGCTCTCCGCTGAGACCATCACCCTCCAGTGCCATGCTGCTTGGTGACCCACGTTTGTATGACAGAAAACATTGAGACTCATCTCTACAATATATACACTAGACATTGAAGTTCGCAATGTGCGTACCACTACTACCAGACCTCACGGCTAAACTACATGGTAGATATGCATGTAGATATGCACTGCCCTTTCAGATAAACCATGCCTGCCAGTAGCAGACACACGACACTTCAAATCATTGGAGCCTACTATTTTGGGTGCAGTCTTTGAACAGGCTGCCAAACTAGCAAAGATAAATGCATCTTTATAGCACACCTCAGTACTAACACATAGCAGCCCTTGTCTGCGTTTGTCAGCTCTCTGACGTGTTTGTGCTGCCTTCGTGTTATTGCCACTGGGAGAGAGGCAGGCATCATCATGGGTTTCACACTCAGATTAAGCTGAGGATGAGGCCATTGATTTTCCCACTGTATCCACTGCTCCCTCATTCTATCCTGGCCCCACATCATCACTCGACTTGCCTGAGCTAACAAGCCCTGATCAAGGCCCTGCATTAGCTTGATCTTCACGGGAGAGTGTGCGCCATCGATCGCCATATTTCTTTGTGATGATAAATTCATGGCAGGCAATTCTCAGAGGCTCCCGGGCCATTGGCTTTCTGACGCAAGACGAGGACAATAAACATTTTCCGTTCAATAGGAGTGAATAATTGATGCCAGAGCACATTTCTCCCTTCCATGGGCACCCTTTCAACCTTTGGCTGTTAGCTGTTACTGTAAAGAGATAGTCAAAGCTTTTAGTAGCTCTGGTTAATTCAATAAATCACCCCCATTCCTCACAGTAGTGACACAGAGACATGAAACTATGAGAGGTAACACAGGACAATACACATGAACTACCGACCATGTCATTTTGACTGGCTATTGCCATTTTAGATGCTTGGTAAAAGAAAAATAGGTCAAAATAAATTGTCCCCTCTTGAAAAATAAAGATAATTTGGTGAACTGATATGTCTAAGCTACCTCAATCAACCTAACTCGAACCCCCTTTAGTCCGGTTAACACTCCTACACTTCTCACTTTCCGAGTAATCCCTCTTTTGTTCAACCAACACAAAAGTGTGTCTCCGTTTCAATTCAAGGAAGGGGTGGAGGGGGTTGATTGACGGGACAGACGGACAGCTGTCACACCCGCTGCAGGTCCCGGAGGGGAAGGCCTAAGAAGAAGGAGGAAGAGGGAGTTTACCCCGCTGTCACAGTAGCTGAAGGGAACTCCTGTTTACATTCACCCCGTCCCCCGGGCCCTTGGAGGGGTGTGTGGGCAGAGCTACCCCTCCAGCCCCCTCATTAGCAAAGCAATGACGGCTGGCCACCCAGGGCCTTATGGGGTCTGCCGAGGTGGCGGGGGGCGTTACAGAGGGTGACCATGCTGGGGACCCAAACTCTACCCTGGCTGGGAAGGGGAGGGCTCTGTAAAGAGTGAGATGCATGGTGGACGAGGGGTGGGGGGGGTCGGTGAGGGTGTCTTGCGAGGGCTGAGAATCCCTCTGGCGGCCCTTTCAGTCCAGCTCGGGTGTCAATGCCGCATGCCAGAGTTTATTTAGCATCGGGCAACAAGTTGTGAGGAAAGACGATCCTCTCACAGACGCCGGGTCGCCTTTCCCCCTCGCTCGGTCCGGCAGCTGGGTGAGTGGCCACGGTCTCCCTCCAGCCAGGCGGGGCGGTTTTACTCTCCTCGGCAGCACCCCCGAGGCTGTACTCCCTCCCCCCGTAACCATCGGACCCTCTTATGTTTCACAGACGCCGCGGGTAAATCCCACTGACGACAGCCCCGTCGGCTCCCTGTGAAGCCATAAAGAGGATCGCCTGATGGGGACGAGGGGGGGGGGGGCCTGGAATGCGCCAGAGGAAGACAGGGGGACACCACATCGACCACCGCCAACGCTGTCTGCAATTCTGTGCCTTGGTGAGGGAGCCTCCAAAGGTCTTGGCTGGCCCATGCCCTCCTCCTCTTCCTGCGTTTGTCTCTCCCTCCATCCACCTCGATTCTCCTGGTCCTCTAACATAGAGCCAGTCGGGCTTATCAGTCAGGGACGGGGAGATTAAAGGTCCACATTGTTTTAGTCCTCGTCCTCTATCTGCCTTCAGGATCGGACACAGGGGGCAGACAGTTAGGGAGACAAGCACATTTGACTTTAGATCCTCTTTGTGATCCCATGTCTTCTGCCCTGACGACACTGTCTATCATGGCTGATTATCCGACTTGCCCATGGTTTTGGGTGAATGCCGTTCTCTGGCTGTGGCACGAGAGTCGACCTGTTGGCCTGTGGCTTCTTAAAGAGGACCTCAGCCAGTCACCTGAATCAAAACCACATGAAACAAAGCTCTAGGGAAGGAGATGGATCCCGTAATGGAACCTATCATAACGAAGTAGCAGAAGCATTCCCTCTGGGACAAAAACGGTGTTGCTTTATTGAAAGCGCTGGGCTAAGTGTGATGAGTTTCCCAGCAACAGCTGAACAGCTCTCAGGGTCTGGTCGAACACTCTTCCAAACTCTGGAAATGCAATGCAAGCAGTCTGTGCACAGATCATGTATAGCCCCGAGAGCTGCAATGCTGATGCTGAGTGGAGCAAGCTCCAGATCGTTCGGTACTGCCTTGCTCCCCTTGTCTAAGCCAGGTAAGCTCTGATTGCAGAGAAGACAGACGGGCTAGCTAAAAGTGTGTCATGAATCTTTACGAGTGCACTCTGGCCTCTGTCTGCCTTGAGAAATGACCCCCAGCTCCCTTACTGAGACTCACGGGGGTGTAAAGTGAGAATAGCAAAAGCACAGATACTCCATAGGATGAGAATAGAGCTTAGGTAGTGGACTTACATCATCTGTGAAGCGCATCCCTAAACAGCCTAACGTCACCCGCTGTGCAAAATCCTTTGCAGGTTAACGAAAGGGCACCAAAGATTTATTGGCATCAGTTATTTATAAAAAAAAAAATCTCCAATCATCCCAAGTTCAAATAAATTCTATTTATTGCAGCGGAGGATCGTTTGGGTTCTTGTAAACGAACCGTGTTTCACGTGGGGCTCTGCCTGTGACGAGCAGCTTGACGGATACAGCTTAAAAGTAATCCAAAATGGTCTTCACTATACAGTGAAGCAGTGGCATACGCTGCTATAAATATTGTTTTAAACGGGATTACATGTGGGGGGTGAGAGTGAAGTAGTTTAAGGCCGTGGCGGGCATCCCTTCCCTGCTGTCATTCTCTGGCTGCAGACCTTCACAGCCATTGCCATATTTAAAGCAAAAAGATCAAAAAAGGAATGATCGTGTGTGTTTTCACCTAATTCTTCGTGTTTTGTTAGTCTTTCAGAGAGACAGGTTCGTATGGAATGCAGCGTGTTATTGGAGGCATGTTTGTTGCATTCGGTAGAAACCAATGGAATACGTTGGGCAGAGACTTTAGAAGACAGTATATCACTGTGATCGGCGCACTTGTCTGATAAATTGAGGTTTGTGATCTTATTTAGATTCATTTGACATGATCTTAAATTATATTAAAAGGCATTGCTGTATGCTATATTTTTTAAAGCATCAATTGTTTTTTTTACATTAAAAGCAATAAGCACTGACATACCGCTGCCCTCCAACAATAATCCAGTTGGATACGTCCAGGACACACAAATAAAATGACCAATGTTTACATTTGTAAAGGAGAAAAACAATAGCCAACATGGTTCCAGGACATATGAGTACTTCACTTTCCTGTTGTTGCTCTGTCTCTGTCCCTGCATGCCAGTATGATGAAAGATCCAGACTGTCTTTGCCAAGGCTGGTCACGCGTGACTGCAGGGAGACGAAGATGATGAGGAGGATATCCTGTAGTCATGGCGTGTGGGGGTGTCTCTATGCTCTAGACTCCGAGTCTTCAGTTGGACTCCCTCCAGGACAACGCTACACGCCAGATGAGATCTCCCCCCTCTTTAGTCAACTTTCCCGAAGAGAAAGCGATAAGGCTTTTTCATCACGCCACAAAGAGCAAAGTCCCTGAGCTGTCTGTCTGCGGGAGGCTGTCTGCTGGTCTGCTGGTCTGCACCTGGATCACCCTTCCTTGGTTTGGCATGAACTAACAGAAAGACTATTGTAGCTAAGAAGGAGATTAGTCATATTGGTACTCCACTTATTGGGACAGTCACTTGTCTCCCCCAGTATAGTATGGCTCAATCTGTCACTTGTCTCTCTCTCCTCAAACTATCCCCCCAGTATAGTACGGCTCAATCTGTCAGTCTTCCCGCGTTGGCCAAACTCTCCCCGTGCTTTAACCAAGCAAGCAAGAGAGTCTAGATGTGTGTGCTTGCGCCGTACGCTATCCGGTTGATCTAGCTCAAATACCCCTATGCCCCGCATGCGACAACAAAGGGATGGTCGGGCCCGCAATCTGTATTCCGTGCGGTGAGAATGCGAGGCAGAAGAGGGTTTAGAAGTCTGCAGTCTCACAGGCAACAGCCCCCCTGCTAGCTACCGCTGAGACAATGTTTTGACGGAGGGTGGGGGGCTTTGTTTGAAGTGTGAGATAACAAAGCCCAATCAAACATACCAATGAGAAAGCCCAACAACACCCTTGAATAAGTGGCGTGCAGTTACTGAAGAGATTGACGGACAAGACGGCCTCCATGATAACGCTGGGATAAACCTCATTAACGACAGTCAGCATAGAGGTAATCAGAAAACGAGGACCTTGGTTTTAAAACGAGAGCACGCAGGTTAAAACAACACAGTTTCTATTTGGACAAACAAGGCTCTGAGCAGTTAACCGCCCCTTCAACGAATGGAGACGGCTAAGGCGATGCACGTTCGTTTGCAGTCTGAAATTGGTTCTCAGTGGGTCGTATTTGTTTTCAAGGGGGGGGGGGGGGGGGACTTGCATGAGGCTCATCAGGTGAACAGTTGACACAGTCGGGTCACTGGTGACAAACCCAACGTGCCAGCTCTTACTCATAAGCATAGCTCCCCACCAGGAGAACTGCAGCCCCCCAGAAGTCCCAGGCTGGCTATTTGACTGCGATTCTTTCGATTGGTTGCCCACTTCAAATGGGAAAAAACAGGCTTCCCCCCCACAGTCAGAGTGGAAAGTCGTTCACTCTCAGGCATGGCCACTTCTAACATGCGACGTCCGGCTGACATGCCAAGTGGACGTGATCCAAGTGACATTGCAGCATGACGTTACCTAGTTCTCAGGCTCCCCACAAAAAGCAAAAACAACTGTTGCCGGAGACGAGAAGGGGTTCTGCTCCAAGTCCCTGGAATGTCCCCTCTTAGGGCTCGGAAATGAAAAGGAAAAAGGCCTGGTCCGTGTGGAGAGGAGGAGATATCTGAAGAATGGATGCGAGGGCCGTGGGAATTCTTCCCGGTTGGAGCCATCAACATGGAGCGCACAGGTCGGGGCGAGCAGATGTGGCGTTTACATTGTGCAGGCGCATAGCAGAGGATTTCCAGGGATTACTGAGTGAGTTCTTCAGACTACACTAACGGACTGGCAGTGTGATTGAGGCCTTGCAGATTGACCAATATGTTGGGCCTTTTTCTTTATAGACCCAACGCGTTCTTCTTTGAGTTAAAACAGGCAAAACCCAGTGTGATGTGCCTTAATTTGCTCCAGGTGTCATCGAACATGCCCCAGGTTCTCCTCTCTAATGTTGACGATTGGGACATCCAGCCTGGACTTCTTTATTTGCACACAGGGCTAGTTTTTCAGAAGAATCACAAAAAGAAAATTGCCTACAGGGACATTAATTATGATAATGGTCATGCTAGCCATAACGATGGTGATGACATTATGAAAGACAATATTTTCATAGGGAAGTAATGAAAATGGAAAGGACAAAGGCACAGCCAAATAAAGCGATCGGGAAGGGGGAGGGTAAGCAGGAAATGTAAGTCACCCAGGGGTCCTCCTCGTCTCCCAGAGGGACACGTGACAGCCAATCATACGCGGTAATCAGGGTGGCCGTTGCTAATCTACGCAGAGCCCCCAGACTTCTGGGAGACGGGGCTCCACACAGTCGGGTTGGATTCATCCCCTTCTCAACCCTTTGTTTTCAGACGTGGAATTAAATTAAGAGGCAGGACGTTTGCTCCCGAGTAATTATCTCTGAATTGTTCTCTGGTTAGCTTCAGTATGGCTTTCCATGCTGAATGACAGATACACCCTGGCATACGTGAGCTGGAAGTAAAAATACTGCACAGGCAGACCAACACAGTGAAGAGGTGAAGCATGTAGGAATAGAAAATAAGTGCCTTCAGACTAGAAAAGTGCACAAGGACACATTCCCATTAAAAAAACCCATCATCCGAATCCATCTCCCCTGTATTCGTCTGTTGTTCTTTCCGTGCAAACACATCTGTTTGAAATGGAGTCAGGCTCAATGCGGACACTGCGTGGAGGCGTTCTCCATCATGTGGGTGTCCAATATGAAGGTCTGCTGGTGGCGGCCCCTCCATATTGGCCGGTGTTAAAGGGCCACACAGGCTGACAGGATCCCATGGTCGTGATATCAAAACAGCCTGCCATGAAAGAGCTCAAGCGGCCCGTAAAGTTTCCAGCCATCAAATCAGTCATTCAGTATTTGTTGGACACGTAATTGCAGCGCCCCATAAAATACCCTTGTGAAATGTATAAAAACCGGAGAGCGGATGAGTCAGGGGTTTACAGCTTGGATCGGACTTCACAGCCAACAACCTTGTGCTTGTATTTAAAACGTGCAATATTGTGTTTCTATTTGGGTCGTGTTGTCAATGACAAAGTCATTGTGCCTCTTTTATCTCTTTGTGTGACAACCAGGTATTTTTGGGGTGTTTGCGTGTGCACATGTTGATCTCTCAGTCTGTCTGTGAGTGTGGCACGCCTGGCACTGTGTCTAGCGCACTGCTTTGGCTGGACCGGGGCTGTTGTTTCTCTGTGGCCTCTCACTCGGGAGATAAGACCACAAGTGGAGAGGAGATAATGCTCTGTCTCTAACGTACACACGCACATGCACACACACATAGACAGATGCACAAACACCCCGTTTACCCTCAGAGAGCCCGCACCCCTCATTCCAGCACTGATTTACACAGGCTGACATGACCTAATTAGCCCTTAAGCGCAGGCAGTGACTATCTGTATCAATGGTCAATTAGTGGAGACATGTGCTGAGGGATCCCGTGGGACTGGTGGGCTAGAGAGAGAAAGAGGGAGGGAGGGAGTGGGGCTTGGCATGAGCCTGGCACGTGAAAACAAGGCTCCCTGGCACAGACAGTGGTGGCTGACATGAATGTCTTCAGTGTGTCTGACTGGGCACATGTGGTCTGTATTGGTCGGGGACACTTTGAGGCTGTTATTCCTATCTGTTTTATTCTCATTCAATCGCATGGTTCGGGAAATGCACACCACAGGTGTTCTTGAGTGCCTGCCTAGTCCCTGAGACGCTCCCGTTCTCTGGCCCCGCCGTGCTCCGCACCAGGAGCAGACACAGTTGAACCCAATCAGCCAGTCATTCCCAGCGGGGGTCCAGGGGGTGAGGCGGCGGTGGGAGACCTTTAACAGACGGCGCTGCACGTCTGTCCCACGGTCTATCCGGGGTGGACGCCAGGATGGAAGGTCAGCCGGTGAGATCATGAGTTTTCCAAAAGGTTTACAGCCGTTCCTTCGCTGGCTCCTCACGTGGCTGTGACACGATAAGCTCATCCATCCTGCAGGGAACACTGTGTGATACTACCTGCAGGCAGACAGAGGCCTTCACTGGTTACCTTTCAGACAGTAAACCCATAGTGGCAGTTTTCCTTTGACTTCACGCTGATTACCAGGACACAAAAAGGTCCCCAGTTTGTTTGCTGCGAGCTCCCTCTTGGTAACGGATAGCTACTTCTCTTAGGAAGTGAACGACCGATAGGACGTGCATACCGCTGGACCTCTGACCTCACCTCAGCTTCAACTCGCTAAATGGACTTGCTTTTACGTAGGTTACCGGCCCAGTTGCCTTTCCAGAGCTGACATGCCTTGCAGAATGGAGTGGTGCAGGGCTGAGTTCAGTCCACTAAGCCCTTTAAGACGGCGTAATTGAATAGTTTAACGACACCACTAGGACAACCCATTGCCTTTATGGCTCAAATCGAATTCCCCCCTAATGTTATTTTCTGAAGAAAAAGTTTGATGCACGCCTAATGCCTTCATGCACATCTCTATTGCAAGTACAAAATGTAATGATAATAGTAACATTAATGCTATTCAAATGCCCTGCTCCAAATTGTGATTTATAAATGGCAATAAAAGTTTGTATATATTATACAAAATATTTTACCTCTGTGCAAGAAAGGTGGGAATGGAGTTACGGGAGTGACGGGGTTCTCCAGAGATTTCCCTCCATCCATCTCCCTGTCCCGTCAGTGTGTCAGAAAACCAAGCAGAGGCCTTATCAAATCAAGGCTCCTGCACAAACACACTCCACGGAGGGCTAAACAATCACGTCTCATTTCGACACGGAGTCAGAGTTCAAGAGGGACATGGTATTCGTTTGGAGAGTAACCCTCCGGGGTTTCGGAGCGTGGACAGGCCGAGCAGCCGGGACGTTGAGGAATGCCGACGCTGACATCATTGGGATTGTGATCGGCTTGAGCCGCCGCGATTATCCCGTTGATTCCTCCAGAGAGGATCTGTCACTCCACCCAGTAGGCCAGATGTGCTCTTCCTCAACTCCACATCATAACATAACACACATCCAACAGTGTAGAGAACCAGTGAGGATAGAACTCAAGGCAATGACGGAATTTGTCAATCAATTGTACGCAAAAATATGACCAAATCCATATTCATGTAATTTAAAAAAAAAATCTTGTGGTCTTGTAATTCATTTTAATTTAACTCAACAATTAGCTATTTATATATAATTTTTGATAAATTCCAATGTAAATTGCTATGAAGGAATGCAGCAAAATAAAATGCTATTTTCTGTGTGGAAACAATTAAGGCGGCTGAAAAAGCCATCTTTCACAACCAGGTAAAGGAAAGGCATCGCTAGGCTGGATTTGACCTTTGACCCGTCGACGCTGCTGGATGTGTGTCTAATGACATGACAGCAGCTGTGGCTGTTATACCTCCTGCTGGTGGAGATAGCGTGAGTGTGTGAATGGCGCGTCTCCTTTGAAGGGCGAGGAGGGAGCGGGGCCAGTGTGCAGAGGTCTCTGTAATTAGAGACCCTGAGTGTGTGCGGGAGGGAGGGAGCGAGTAGGTGGGTGGGGTGGGTGAGCTGTAAACACTTCCGAAGAATATCACTCTCTCCTCTCGCCTCATGCCAAGGCGGTGGGAGTGCTCCGGCAAACGAGGATGACCCTCCATAAAGACAGGTGAGAAAGAACATACAGTACAACCCCGCAAGGATGAACAAGAGTCGTAAATCGCAGATAATAAACTAGCATGTTTCTCTCTCAAGTCTGTTCAGCGTCCATTCAAACGCCTGTTCCTCGAGTAGCAGACGATTAGCAGCACTCATATTCAGATAAAGATAACATTCAAATTAATTTGTTGAAAAGCTCTAATTTGTGCTTGACAGATTTCATTCAGATGTAGATCGCTTGGTGTATGTGTGAGTTAGCCCGTGTCTTTGTGTGTGTGTTTGTCCACCCCCGACATCCATTGAGCCTAGCTCAAGTTAACCATTCTCTAACTGCAGTGTCATTCTCTACCACACATAGCTGCACCTGAGGATGGGGGTGCGTTTAAAGCAGGGGTCATCCACTTTGGTGGACGGCAATGATGCCATGTACAGTGGTGCAACCTCTCCTAACCAGGCCGAGCCAAGGGAACAGTGCCGACATTGCTTTTCTTATCCATTGCTCTTCCTCGGGATTAAGTGGATACTTTTGCTTTCCGGATTTCCTCAGAGAGAAGTCAACCCACTAACATTGGCTGAAGTTTCCCTTGTGGAGAGCCAATCAAACCCAACTCAATCAGCATGCCTTGACTGACAGCCCTGCCTCTCCGTCAAGACTGTCTGATCAACGCCAAGTATTGAACCTTGCCAGAGGTCAAAGGTGACATCCTCTCCCCCCACAGGACCTTCGCTAACATTCGCTGCTTGGTTTGTTAGGTCTAAAAGGGGGGCTCCTGTATTGACACCAGCAGGCCAGAGGAAATGAGAGCGCAGGGACCTGGCGGAGGAATGTCCCCTGGTAGTGCAAGGAGCAGCACCCACAACAAGGACTCTGTTTCCTTCAGGAAGTCAAGCTCACAAAGCCCTCTATCTGTCCTCGCTTGTCAGTGTGCACGGCTTTTTAAAACGTCAGTGGTCGCAATAATAAATTGTTTACTGTTGCTATCCTGTCTCATTAGAGGAACCACTTAGTATGTTAATGAGACTCTTTATTGGCCCCCAGTGTGAAACCGGCAACTGACCGTGACCTCCAGAGTATGAAGGCTATCTATGCACTCAGGCACGCCGGTCTGAAAGCGCCGTCCATTTCCAGGTCAGAGACTGCCACGCTCCGCATTGCCACGATTCTTGCGGCGCCACCTTGCTAACAATGTGTCATTTAAAGCCCAGAGGCAGGGAGCTGTCGGCTGGGTGGAGGAGCTGAGGCCGTGGGGACAGGATGGCTGCCGTCCCAATGGGCCAAAAACATAGAGACACAGAGGGGCGGGGGGGGGGGGGGGGTGGGGGGGGCGGACTGCCAAGGTAGCGAAGGAGCGGATGGATAGGGCACTGCCCTTCATCTCCCAGGGCCTCAGACAGATGGAGAGGGCTATGATGGAGGGAGAGAGGGCCTGCAGCCTTCCCTGTGACTATCCCTGTGACCAGAGCCCGAAATGATGGCAGGACGAGCCGGGTCCTCTAAGGGAAGTGGAGGAGTGGTTTTAGGTTTTCAAGGGTCGAGATGAAGGACTCATACATCATTGCAGAACCACTGTTGCTGCCAAAGAGTGTTCTGAACAGCCAGCTAAATGGCTCTCCCGGAGAGATTTCCCACATCCTTCTCCCCTTTGATTCTTCCAGGAAAGCGTCCAACACGGTTTAGTGGACTAGCGAGTGACAGTCAGTATGACAGTTCATATGAATCCACCTGCTCCAACCCTCTCCGCTCCATGCTTCCTGTCGAGGGAATCCCATTGGGCTGCCGGGGTGCGGCCTTATGGCGCCCCTATGCCAGCCTACTGACGGACCCACTAGGCTGCCGGCCTCTTCCACAGAGCTGGGGCCAGGCATCGCTTTCTGACACACACATCATGACGTCATGGTGTCGTCCCTCCCCCACCCTGCTGCCAGTTCTCTGGAGAGTGTAGACAGAGAGCCTATCAACAAACAGAGCTAAGTGCACTTTGAGATGGCAGGAGAGGAAAGGGGGACCGGGACGGAGGCCTTGAAGTGAAACGGAACGGACATGCTGCCGGGATGTCGTGGCTCTATTTCGGTGACACAGTGGATTTTGTAAATATTATTGTTGTCTCTCTGTTTATGTCAGATAAACATCTTTGTGTTCCACTCCCTCACTGGGCTTCCACGGGGTTCGTCAACCTTACTTAGAGCTTTATGACCGTATACAGTAGAGGCACTCTACTAGCAGTGCTAACCAAGTTTCACGTTCTCACACACACAAGTAAACACACACACTTTTTCCCATGACGGAGGAAGCCTCTCGTTGCCAAAGCAGATGGACTTTCCCCAAAGGTCTGAAGGTCAGAGTTTGTGGAGCAAAGATCCTCTGGGTGTCTGCCTGAGGCTAAAGAGGTTCGCTCAGGAAACTCAGGAAACTCATGCACACAAACACACTCACACGCACACGCATGCCACAATGGAACACAGGAATTCTGAGGTGAGCCATGAAGCAGAGGTAGAGCCACACCAAGACTGGGAGAAGGGGAGGCACACGTGGTGCCTGTCTGTTGTCCAGCTGAAAGTCCCCCTACATAAACCACCGGTCAAACAGCGGAGCTCAGGGGTCACGTGACCTGGTTTCAGGTTCTGGGAGAAAGGGAGGGAAGACCGTCCACCACCCTGTCCCAGACACTGGCTCAGATTGCTTTTCAAACAGAAAACTGTAAATTCTTAGGAATGCCGACTTCTGACAACTTAAAACATTTCGTCGCAGGTTACATTTGAAAATATTTAAAAATTGAATAGAAAACTAGTTATTCTGAGTCAAACAGATGTACCGTGAGAGCACCCCATGGCAGTGACCTCGACATAGAAACTCCAACACTCAGAAGCAGTCTCTGACCCAGCCTGTTCCAAGCATTCGCTGGCCAGCCCCTAGCCTCTGACACAGCCGGGTGATGGATGGCTGATTACAGGCTGGAAGTGTCCCCTCCTCAGAGCGGGGCCGTAAATAAACGACGCGCCCCGGCCCCCTTTGAAGTTCACAGGATGCTTTGACTCCGGCGCCCCTCTCTGATCGGCCGCTAGCCTCGCCGCCAAAGGGCAAAGAGCCCACACCGTTCCCTGGGGGAGGAATAATTGTTTACAGAGGCCGTGCTCCGTAGCGTTGGCTCTCCATAATCCACCGTGCATTGGACACCGGCAGTGGGCGCCTCGTTTGGGGTCCGTGAGCACGCTGATCCCCCGTAATCCTCCCCGACTCGTCACTGTCAACGGCTCCCTGCCATAGCCTCCCGCTCTGCTGTCAATACCGACGTGGGGGAGCACCAGCAGGGCCGCGTGGGAACTCGGTGGCTCCGTGGGGAAATGAAGCTCTTCAAATAGGATGTGGGGGAACAATGGCTTTGCGTGGAACACAGTCATTTAACATTGTTGCGTCGCTCAACCTTTGGGGTGCTACTTTTCCCTTTGCGTCCACTTTTTGGGGGGCCTGTGTGACCTGGTGATGGTGTGAAGACGCCGGCGACGGTTAGCTAAACTTTTATCTCCTCCCCAGTGCGGGCGGGATGTTAGCTTCAGGCCCCAGCCACGCTGGGCACTCTTCTGTTTAGGGGGGTTCCCTCGCTGCCAATCAGAAGGGCTGTTATCAGGGGGCGCTGACACTCCGGCTGGAGGGGTGGTCCAACCTCAAGGCCGTGGACGAGGATCCACATTTAGCCCTCCAGACTGGCCTCTGCCTGGTCTCCGTGACAGGTTGAACGGGGACCAATGGACAGGGAGCCAGAGAGCTGATCTGACTCTGACGCTGACTCTGGTTGGGTATGCTGGTGGTGAACTGTTGAATTTCAGTTTTTTGTTTTCTTCCTTGAACTTGAAAATCTTTTTTTCTTTACACCTAGAGGTGGTTTTAATCTCATAAATAGCATATCCCTATCATATTGAGAGGCAGATTCAGTGCGTTTTGAAATGAGGTTCAGCACCGTATATGGGAGCAGCGTTTAGTTTGAGTCCCCCTCGAGTAGCACTTCTGCAGCTGACACTGACCAGATCTCTCCACTCTGCACAGAGGGAAGAGGTCTAGCACCTGCCCTTCCAGACTCCTCAACAGACCCCCTCCACGCACACACTTTCCCATACTGTACAAACACGCAAGCTAGCTCGTTAGTGCGCTTGCCGCCCCCAGTCTCCATGGAAACGCCATGCCGCAGAGCCAGGTGACGATACGACCGGGAGGGGCGGGGAAGGTTTGGGGAGCCAGCTGCCCATCATTCTGTGTGTGTGTGTTCACAGCGTCATGTGGCCAGTGGTGCACGCAGAGGCAACACGCGCCGTGCCCGTCTCACACGTCTGCTCAGGCATGTGTGCCCGCTGATGTCGTTTCATGTTGTGATACGTTGTGCTCTAAGTTGTCCAGCATCTCTCTGGAAAAAGCCCCAGTGGATGTTAGAACACGTGTGCATATGTGTGTGTATGTGTGTGTGTGTGTGTGCGTCTACGTGTAGGGGAGTGTAAGAGTCCGTGTGTGTGTGTGTGTGTGTGGTATGTTTTAAGAATTCAGGCTTTGCTGAGGGGAGAGGCTCCGTTTGGCCTGCTCAAGGCTCCACCTGTGCCCCTGACCCAGAGGACCAGGAGACGGGCCGTCACCCCAGTCCTCCCCCCACGACGTCCATACCAGGTCAGCCCTCCACCTTCTCCTCACTGCTGAATAATTCATACCAACCCAGGTAGGACATGGCAGGCTTTGTACGTTCCAGTCTCTGCAGCTCCCCGGGGGATTTCAGTCCCAGCAGGGACATGGTCTTTGTGGGTCAGGCCTGCACTGGGCTCTGATCTAGTGTGGATCCTGCTTCTCTACAGCCAATTAAGTCATTCCTGGTACAAATCTATCAGTCAGTGAAAATCCATCCAAACAATAGTTTCTTTAAAATGTTGGTAAAGATATGCCAAATATATGAAGATAATTCTGTATTTACTACTCTTCATAATGAAATGTATTCATTGTAAATCACACATACACACACACCACACACACAAACACACACACACACACGCAGGGCAGGCAGGTGGTGGTGCATGTAGCTTGGCTGTGGTTGTGACAAAATATAGGAAATCTACCATACAGTCGCCAGTCAGACAAAAGAAAAATGGGTTGTGTTTGCCAGGAGATAAATAGGGTGGCCAAGGGCCAATCGAAGTGTGACAAGTGAAACGGGAAGCACTGAGGTACCGAGCGTCACGGCTGTTTGGGCATGACGGTGACGGAGCCCGCTTCTGACAGACTGGGCCGAGATGAGGTCAGAGGTCGTCAGGGGGGCATGAGAAAACGCGTAATGAAAACACCCTCACAGCACGGAACAGGACGCAGGGTGGATGGTCGCATGCACTGCCCACGAGAGAAACATGGACGAGTCGCCACACGATTACTGGGTCTGTGTGTGTGTGTGTGTGTGTGTGTGTGTGTGTGTGTGGGTGGGGGGGGGGGTGTATATAAATATGAGTGTGTGTGCGTGCCAGCAACGCCCTGTAGTGCGATCATCCGTTGGCTCCCCTTTGTGTGAAAGAAACATCCCATGGAGTTTGGTACAGTGAGCGGTAGTCAGAGCAACAGCATGGTACAGTAGGGACACATCAGGCACTGAGGAAGGGAAGGTGCACCATGTACAGTGTGTGGAGTCCAGGAAGCTCACAGGTGAACACACACACACACACACACACACGCGCGCGCACACACACACACACACACACACACACACACACACACACACACACACACACACACACCGTTCTGCGACTCATGGGAATGAGGCCAGGCTGTTCCTAGCTGTCACACCCCAGCGAGGGATCAGCGTGATAGGATGAGGAGGGGGCCTGGAACCATCGGCTCGTCAGCAGCTTTCCTTCCATGTGGTGGGTCTTCAAGCAGGGTGGGTTCCACCAGCATCTCTCTCTCTCTCTCTCTCTCGCTCTCTCTCTCTGTCTCTCTCTCTCTCTCTCTCCGTGTCAGACTGGATGCTGCTAATGCACCATTAATATTAAAGAGATGTGACCCCCCCGCTCCCCTCTTCTCTCTCTGGATGACAGCGCCCAGCAGTTGCCAAACACCGCTGGGGCCGAAGGCACTCGGTAGACTGGAGGTGTTGGACTGGAGGGGGGTTGATGACCAGCCACCCATAACCGAGAGGCACAAAGCAGTTCCTGTAACTCTGGGGCGTCTGAGGGAAAACACCGCAATAAGTAGGGGGCCAAAGTCGGGGCGTCCTTCCTCCCGCTGTCACTTCCACAACGTCATCCCAGGCAGATTCTTTACACCCCGACAGCGCCCTGCCCCCATATTTTAATTGTTTGCCTGTAGGAGGCAGGGAGGCCTACTCTTAAAGTGGCCTCCAGGAGGCCGCGGGGCCGGCCACCGGTGCTAACGAGAAGTGGCACTAAAGATGGGGCTGATTTCCTCGGCGGCGCTCTGCCAGTCGCTTTGCATTAGCACTGGTGACAGGTGATTAAAACGGGGACCGGGGAGAGGGGCTGTCTCCCTGAGTGACAGCCCCAGCCCAAGGGCCACGCACGTGGGGCGAAAACTTGTAAAAAGACAGGCCCCCTGATTACCTCATCACTCTACTCCGCACCCGTGATTGCGCACTGGCTCCTCTTTTTTAATGAGGGGGAGACGCGGAGGTGGATGGCTACGGCTGCGATACCAATCATTAAAATAACAATTCTGAATAAAATGGATAGCGGTCAACGGTGTCACGGTGTTCCAGCGGCTGGCCCGCTAGGTGTTTATTTACCGTGGATCCCTTTGACAGGCCCTCAATTCACTGGCGGCGTTTGAACTTGCAGCGCTCAGCTCCCACGGCTGCGAATTTCGCAGCCGAACGCAAATCTCAATCGAGAACGGAGGGGCTTTGGAGTACCACGCCACTGAAATCAGAGAAGGAGTCCTCACACCATAAAGTCTTCGCGCTCCCTGTGACCGCAACTCGATTTGCATTCTGTCCGGTGCAAATCGCATTGGTATGATTTGGACAAATTCTCATCTCATTAGTTATATTAGTTAGATGCACGCTAACCCCGCCCCCCCCCCCCTTTTTTTACCTTCTTCCTTCCTCAAAAACGTCTCCGATATTAGCATAAGAGTATGGATGGCTGCGAGGGGTTTAGACGCACATTTTCCCATTAGCAGAGAGCGGCGGCACTCATTTCCCACCGTGGTCCTTCCCGGCTGACTGACTCCGCTGAGGGGCTCTCGCTGGGCTGTCTGCGCTGACGGGAAGAGAAACTGTCGTTAGCACACACCCCCCAGCCCTCCAGACTGCAGTACAGTACTGTTGCGGTGAAACCCCTTTTGTTCCGTAGGAGGGATTAGAACACCAGTCACTTCCACCTTCCTTCTCCTGCTTCCTCCGCCCTAATCCTCCGTCCCAGTCCAGCTACCTGGTATTTGCGTCAGGCCTATCAAGGCTTTGTTAGTGTAACAAGGGATGGAATGCGGGGCGTCCTCCATTCAGTCCTCCTCACGCCCTGCAGGTCACACCATCCCACGGTCAGCTCCAGGTTGGTTCGGGGTGGGTGGGGTGGGGTGGTTCCTCAAACCTGGGGGGTCCTTGGCGCAGCCTTGGGACGGCTGTGTTTATTGGTGTTGTTTGGATGGGAAGGGGTGAGGTGAGTTGAGCTGTTGGAATAGTAAGTGCTTTGTTTTGTTTGCCCCCCACCCTCTAAGAAGCGGTTTCCTCTTTTGTTGCGTGGCATTAGGCAGGGAGCGCTCCATTGACTGTGCCCCTCCCCAACCCCTTATCAAGACGGGCCCAACCCCCGGGGATACTGTTGGCCTGTTCATACTGATCCTGAAAGAAACTGTTATAGAGTCTCATACATAAACTGCACTTCTTACCTACATATGCAACTTAAACAATTCTGCCAAGCCCAGGTTGGGCTTGCTAGTAGCCTGGAGTTCAAAGGTCACGTCAGAACCGACTTGACCCCGTCTTTGAGTTCCTCCGGAGGGGGTGCCGCTTGGGGACGGATCGTATTCCCCGGCCCCTGAACATGCCACAATCCCTCAGAAAGCTAACGCTAATATCCTTCTACTGCCGAGTAACCTCTGACCCGACTGTCTCCACGGATAAAGTCACAGGGCTCCCTCAAAGACTCCCTTACGTCGCGTCTCACAACATTCCATGAGGAAACCCCACAGTGGCACCTTACAACTTTTTATTCTACGATAATGTTCACCTAATGGATATTCAATAGAATAATGCAGGAAAGCGTTGTTTCTGCTGCGGTTTGAGTGGAGTGCTGTGAAACTGCGTCTTCGGCTAGCGTCAGAGGGCATGGCCTCACGACCCTCCTCCTCTGCTCCTTTGTCGTTCTCCACGCAGCGCGTTACAGCAAACGGTTTACCACTCCACGAAGGACACGTTTCAGAAGACGCTGGCGAGCCGTGGTTGACCGAGACACAAACCGAGAGGAGGAAAGGTTCAAACAAAGGGGGCTGGGGCTTGCTGAGGCTGAGGCTGGGGCTCTCTCTCTCTCTCTCTCTCTCTCTCTCTCTCCCTCTCTCCCTCCCTCTGCAAGGGGTGACAATCGCTAACAGCCCCAGATTTAGACGAGGCTCTGAATGGATCTTGTGCAGTGCCAACGGGTCGGGCCAGAGAGCCTCAGGAATGCGTGTGCGAGGTATGAACGAAGGTTAGGAGGACGATCCTATCGGGCTGCGTCCCTGTCCTGGGCCCCGGGCCCGAGGGCTATTGTTGGAGACGGGATCTCCAGGGAATGGTGTCAAACACAGTAGGGAGCGCACTTGCGGCTCACATGTGTCCTTGTCCCGGAGAGAGGGCGGGAGAGAAGGGAAGAGGGTGAAGGAGAGGGAGAGGGGGCTTGATTCACGTCAAGTCAGTCGACATTCGTAACAACTAAATCCCACAGGTTTAAAATACTTTCGACTAAATACATACGTCACGTACAGGTAAGTCAACTGTGACAATACATGGCAATGGATCTGAGTTTCATCATTCATCATCTTCCAGACATTGGAAATAAACGAAACAAAACACGTGTGACTATCACCTGACTGTTCTGATTGGATCGGCAAGCGTCTAAAAATACAGAGGTTGCAGACAGGGGGTCAGAAGGCAGACTGTGGGGCTGCAGAGAGGGGGTCAGAAGGCAGAGTGTAGGGCTGCAGAGAGGGGGTCAGAAGGCAGACTGTAGGGCTGCAGAGATGGATCAGAAGGCAGACTGTAGGGCTGCAGAGAGGGGGTCAGAAGGCAGAGTGTAGGACTGCAGTGGAGGTCAGAAGGCAGAGTGTAGGACTGCAGTGAAGGTCAAAAGGCAGGGTGTAGAGCTGCAAAGAGGGGGTCTAGAGGCAGACTGTAGAGGTGAACAGCAGGGTACCGTGACACAACGAATATTGTAGTTCTTTGGTTGTCTGCACAGAGGGTGGGCCTACACAATACAGTTGAACTGATTGGCTTGTTTCAGTCTTTGGCTGGTTTAGATGTCAGAGATGGGGGAGGAGTTGTTGTCCACGAGGATGTGGGGGTTAGGGTGGCCATCGACATACCGACACACAAAGACACACACACACACACACACACACGAGAGCCTACATGCTCAGGGCACACTTGGTATGCAGTGTGCCGTGAGGGCCTCTGGTCTCTAATCCACTCGACACATGACTGACGTCTGCTCGCCTGTCACAGGGTGACCCGGGGCCGCTCCTTTAATGAGATCCATTCCACATGGCGGGCACCACTCCCTCCAGCGCCGCCTCCCATCCCTGCCCTGTCTCCAGTCCAATCACACCCCCCCCTCCCCCGCGCAAGTCGTCATGAGTTTGACAGCACTGAACAATTTGGTGTATAGGGTCTGCTCTCTGTGTTAGCATGGCGTGGTTCAAAATAAAGGTGCGTTTGCATGTTGGTCATGGAGACAAAAAAAGAGCAATCGGTGTGTGGTGTGTGGTGTGTGTGTGTGTGTGTGTGTGTGTGTGTGTGTGTGTGTGTGTGTGTGTGTGTGTGTGTGTGACAACAGGAAAACCGTCCGCCTGCCTGAATGTCGAGCAAATGGACAGAACATTCCGAAGAGGAGGAGGAGGAGGAGGGGGAAAGAA